>JAKCPB010000225.1:0-277922 GCA_021442155.1 Cymbidium sinense | reverse complement strand
CAAACCAAAATCAAAGAAGATAAGATACATGAATACATGAAGACTTTAAGAAGACCCCATAGCATTTATCATTTGTAAATTGAAAATTATTCTTCTATGTATCGGTTGTATAAGGGTAGAGCTCGGCTACCCATTTTTCTTTTGGGTTGTACGGCAGCACCCTATCACACTGGCCTATTATTCTTTTGCATTAGCAATAAAAAGTGTTTGATGTTGTGTTTAAAGTACACAATTTAGATGGCATGCTTTTCTTAGTTTCTTTATATGTTTGATGTTTGAATGTGTGGCCTTGAATGCGATTAGGCTCTTAGAAAAAAATTAACCTTTATACCCAACTACAACTCATAACTAAAGTTTTAAATAATTCATAACCTTACATAAAGCCTATAACATAAATTAAGATAATTAAAAGATTTAGCAACCCCTTAGCTAAATGTTGAATGGCCAACAACATGGACATCATATTATTTTTTCTTGAAAATAAAGGATTTCCATCCTTGCATAATAGAGGAATGCTTGACCCGTGACGGCATCCTTTGTGTTGGAAAAAACCCCTTTCTTGCTGATTTAGCCAATAATCATATTTCATCATGCATGTAGGCATCAAAAACCCAAAGCCTTTATCAAAATGAAGTGTCAAAATAAATAAAATTTGAAAAGATGTTGCACTAGACTAAGTCATATGCTCATACCACTCATGGTCTAGTCTCTTAGGGAGTGGGTTTAAGGACTTTAGTTTTTCTATAATTAAATAATAGCCTAACTAATCTTGCAAATCATATGATCAAACTTCATGGATTTAAAGTATAGGAAGTGTTAGTTGGACCCACGGCCATGTAAAATGTCCGCTTTATCCTCTCTTACAGTTAAACCATATGCCCATTTTCACTTAGATCTTAGATTTAGGTCACTTTGGCTTATGCTAAAGCTCACTAGATTTAGGTTTGAGGTGGCTATTTTTTTGGCTACAAGCATAAATCCTCACCTCTTAGGCATCTCCATAATCTTGTATTGATTACAAGTCCTAGCTTTCTAATGAAATGTCAACTTTAACAAAATTGATCTTCTCTTCAAAAAAATTATAAAGCCCAATTAGAATAGTTGAAATGCTCACTAGGTTTCCTAGTATCAAGAGCATTCCCTACTTATTTCCTTTGGCTTTAATAAGTCTTCTCCTTGAGTTTTCTCACTTGATTTTTAGTACAACTAATCCTCTGATAGTCTAGCCTTAAAATCTTTGGAGACTTTAATTGCTACATTAATCGAGAGTATTCTTAAGGGATTCACATCCCTTAGGATGTAATTAACTATGGAGGCTTGCCTCCATAGGGAACTTAATGAACCCTACTTAATATAAATGCTACTTTACTTTTTCATGTAAAGTAGGGGAAAGGTCTCTGGTACATTCAAAGACCCATCATGCCTTAGGAGTCCTTATTAGTGATTAGGTCCATTATAGGGTGATAATTTCTATCTTTCAAGATAATGCATCTTTCCTTAATGTCATACCTGATCATTTCAATAAGTACCCCCTAAGATCTATGTGGTGTCCCACATCTCAAAAATAAACACCACACACACCAAGTTTTCTAAGACACAAGCGATGACATTGATCAAAAATGAGCACGCATAGAGCAAATAAAAAATCCTAGATAACTATAATCATCTCTAAAGACATTCAATAAGTAGTAGATTGATTTTCTTCGCTTTCTCCAGTTCATAAACCACCTGCCTCGAAAAGCATCCACCATTATATCCCTAATCTCTCCCTCCGCCACCACCATGGTTGTAACCTCTGCTCCTCCCACTTCCATAACCACCATTGCTCTGACCACCACCTCCATATCAAGCAGTACCTCAGATCCTCCACCACCAGTGATAACCATCTCGCCTTCTCCTCCGCTAGATCTAGAGCCTAGTTGATAGTGATGTTCTTGCCATCAAGGTTCTCCCATTCTGGGGTATGGGGTTTATGTTTATTAGGTTTTAGGTTTAGATTATTTTGTAATTTATTTAGTTACTGTTTAGGGGTTTGGGTTAGGGTTTAGGGTTAGGGTTTAGGTTTGGGTTTTAGTTTTAAGCTTTTAGGTTTAGGTTTAGGGTTGGGTTTAAGGTTTAGAAGGTTTAGGTTTAGTTTTTTAGTTTAGATTAGTTTAGGGTTTTTTAGGGTTTAGGTTTAAGGTTTAGGTTTTAGGGTTTATTATTATTTAGAGTTTAGGGTTTAGGGTTTGGGATTAGGGTTTAAGGTTTATTTTAGGTTTTAGCTTTGGGTTTAGGGTCATTTAGGGTTTAGGGTTTAGGGTTTAGTATTTTTTGGGGGAATGTTGGAGTAATATTACCATAAAAGGAAAAGATACACTGTCCTTAAATGGGATAAATCTCTAAAATTCTAGTACTCTTAGAGATACAAGAAACATATAGAGCTAAACCCCCATCTGAGTACATTAGAAATAGAAAAGAAAATAAAAAAAAACAACACAATGATAAGAGAAAAAAGACACAGTAAGACTAAAACAAATCCTAAAATAGTAAAAGGATGAGTCAGTTCATGATTCCTTCGAGAAAGTAAGATAAGCAAGATCCATAGCAACAACACTTAGGTTAACTGAGTAACGACCATTCCCTCTATAAAGTTCCAACTTGTAAAAGAAATTTGCAAAACACTATAGAGGCAAAAGTCATATCTAAAAAAGGATAAGAAAGAGAAAAAGAGAGCTGAGAGAATGAGAAGGCTCGCTCAATTAGGATCATCCCAAGGGGCAACAATACATTTGAGCGTCCAAACTTCATAAATAAGGGTTACAATCATATGTGATGCATCCAACCAGAGAGAAGAGGTGAGTCACATCAAAGCCATCATAGCCAACATACGATAGAAAACCACCACCAGTTGTAGAGTTCTAGATCTTGCACCATTAAACAAAGAGCAACCACCCAAAACCAAAGTACCAAACCACAAAATGAAAACCACAATATACTAATAATAATAATGAGAGAGGCTAAAATAAAGTCAAAAACACCAACAACAACCATTATGCAAATACTCATCCAAGCTCCAAACTAGGGAAAACTAGACCATATCAGCAATCCATGCTAATTAAAGAAACAACCAAAAAACCAAGATAGAGCCCTCAAGAAAAGTCCCAACAAGTAGCACTCACCAAGCCAAACTAGGGTGAGCAACCACAAATGACTAAATAAAATGAAACCATCAATGAAGGAAACATAAGAGATGCAAAATCACTAAGACAAAATAACCACAAAAGGGGCCAAAGGCAACCACCAACCACCACAAATGAAAAAGTCCAACTAAAAGGATCAAAAAAAAAATCTTAGCAACAAAATGCACTAGCAAATTGTCCAAGAAGAAGGAAAAGACCAAAGAGGAAAAAAATCAACCAACCAAGATTCCAAGGATAACTAAAAGTCCTCCAACCAAACTAGCTAAGTAAAAAAGCCATAAGGCAACCACTAGAGAACAACCCATCATAAATAACCAACGAAGGAAGCATCCCCAGAAGCCAAGGAAAAGTAGAAAACCAACAAAGCACCACATAATAGAGGTCCAAAAGAAGCACAACCACCATAATGGCAACAATATAGCTAGACCAGCCAAAAAACCAAACTTCCCCAAAGTAATAAAGACTAACCAATAGGAAGCATAATGATAACATAAAACATAAATAAATAGAGCTAATCCTAGGAGAATAACCAAACACAAAACCAAGGAAAAAGAAGGATCCAACAACAAAGAACAAGGAACTGGGAGGCAACCCCTAAAAAAGCATCCATGAAACTCTCCAAAAGATGGCCTAGAAAGGCAACAATCAATAATAGTTCCCACTAGGAAGGCCACCCATTCAACCATAAAAATGAGCAAAAGTAATTTGAGTTCAAGAGGAGAGCCAACAAACCAACCAAGGCAAAAAAATAAGAAAGTAGAAACCATCTCATCCACCAAACCAGAGTAACAAGTGAGAAGACAACAAATACCAGAAAACCAAGCCAACCTAAGACAAGAACCACCGGCCAACCCGTAAGAGGTCAAAACATAACCCACCAGCCAAAAGTGAAAATAAGTTTAGGGTTTTGTTGGTTTAGGGTTTTTAGTTTAGGGTGGTAGGTTGGGTGGTGGTAGTAACTTAGCGTGGTAGGATTTGAGGGTTTAGGGTTTAGGGTAGGGTTTAGTGTAGGATTTAGGGTCAGTGGATGGTGTGGCCTGGGATCATGGTATGGTTTTTTGGGTAGGGTGGGGTTTAGGGTTTAGTTTTACCAGGGTTTAGGTTTGGGGCCTGGGTTAGGTCAGGGTCAGGTGGAGTGGGGTTTAGTGTGGTTTAGGGTCAGTGAGGATTGTTTTGTTGGATGGGCCTGGTTTGTGGTGGTTTAGTTTAAGGTTTAGGTTGGAGTTTAGGGTTTAGTAGCATTTTTTATTTTTTATTTTATTTTATTCTTAAATTAAAAGTTAGATTTATTTAATTTATTTATTTATTTTATTTATTTTATTTTTTATTTTTATTTTATTTAGTTTATTTTATTTTATTTAGTTTTATTTATTTTAGGTTTTTTTTATTTTATTTATTTTAGGTTTAAGTTAGGTTTAGGTTTATTTATAGTTTAGTTTTATTTTTTTTATATTTTAGGTTTAAGTTTTATTTTTTTTTAAGTTTAGGTTTAAATTTTATTTTATTTTTTTTTATTTTGTTTATATTTTTTTTAGGTTTTAATTTTTAGTTTTTGTTAGGTTTATTTTTTAGTTTATTTTATTTTATTTAGTTTAGGTTTAGGTTTAAGTTTTATTTATTTTAGTTTGGTTTATTTTAGTTTAGGTTTTGGATTATTTAATTTTATTTGGTTTAGTTTTGTTTTTTAGTTTAGGTTTTTTTTTAATTTATTTTAGGTTTATTTTTTAGGTTTATTTTTATTTAGTTTTTTATATTTTAAGTTTATTTTATTTTATTTTAAATTTAGTTTTTTATTATTTAAGTTTTATTTTTTAGTTTAGTTTAGGTTTTCATTTTATTTTATTTTAGTCTTTATTTTTATTTTATTATTTTTAGGTTTAGGTTTAGGTTTAAGTTTTAAGTTTTAGTTTAATTTATATTTTATTTTATTTGGTTTAGTTTTTTATTTATTTTTTAGGTTTTATTTTGCTTAAGTAGTTTTAGTTTTAGTTTTGGGGTTTAGGGTTTAGGTTTGGGGTTTAGGGTTTAGGGTGTGGTTTTTTTTCATGGTTTAGGGTTTAGGGTTTTATGGTTTGTTTTTATGGTTTAGGGTTTAGGTTTTAGGGTTTTTTTTTTAATGAGAACAAATTCAGATTTAACATTTCTTTTTTTAATTTCATCAACCAAGTAAAAAACCAAGTTTTCTAAGACATAATCGATGACATAGATAAAAAATGAACATGCATAGAGAAAATCAAAAACCCTAAATAACTAGAACCATCTCTTATAAAGATTCTCCATAAGTTACGGATTGACCGTTTTCGCCAGTTCCCATAACCACCTCTCGAGTAGTGGATCCACCATCATATCCTCGATCTCCCTCCTCCACCACCACTGTAACCTCTCTCCTCCCACTTCCATAACCACCACTTCTATGACCACCACCTCCATATCCACCAGCACCTCCAGATCTGCCACCACCACTGCGATAACCATCACCATCTGGTTCACCTCCATCGTTAGATCTAGACTAAGCCTGGTTGATGGTGATGTTCCTCTCGTCAAGGTTTTGCCCATTCTTAGTTTAGGGTTTTTTTAGGTTTAGGGTTTTTTAATTTATTTAGTTACTTTAGGTTTAAGTTTAGGTTTAGGGTTTGGGTTTAGGGTTTAGGCTGTTTTAGGTTTTAGGTTTAGTTTAGGTTTGTGATTTCAGTTTTATGCTTTTAGAGTTTGGGGTTTAGGGTTTAGGGTTTTTGGTTTTTTGGTGGTTTTGGGTTTAGTTTAGGGTTGTAGTTTAGGTTTAGGGTTTAGGGCTTAGGTTTAAAGTTTTTTTTAAATTAATACAGGTTTAGATTTATTTAGATATTTAATTTAATTTATTTTAATTTTAATTTAGTTTATTTATTTTTTTTTTAGGGTTTATTTTATTTTTATTTTATTAAGTTTAGATTTAGGTTTATTTTTTAGTTGAGTTTTATTTTCATTTTATTTTTATTTAGATTTTTTTTTAGGTTTAGGTTTAAGATTTTATTTTATTTTAGGTTTAAGTTTTATTTTTAGGTTTTATTTTTTAGTTTATGTTTAGTTTATTTTAGTTTATTTTATTTCATTTTATTTTAGTTTAGGTTTAGGTTTAAGTTTATTTTAGGTTTAGGTTTTATTTATTTTTAGTTTAGTTTATTTTATTTTAATTTATTTATTTTTTTAGTGTTTAGGTTTTATTTTGTATTTATTTTAGATTTTCTTTTATTTTTTAGTTTAGGTCTTTATTTAGTTTTATTTTATTTTATTTTAGGTTTAATTTTTTATTTTACATTTAGTTTTATTTTATTTATGTTTTATTTAGTTTATATTATTTTTAATTTATTTATTTATTTATTTTATTTTAGATTATTATTTATTTATTTTTATTTTATTATGTTATTTAAGTTAGGTTTATTATATTATTATTTTATTTAGGTTTAGTTTTATTTATTTTATTTAGCTTTATTTTGATTTGGGTTAGATATAGAGTTTAGGTGGTGGTGGGTTAGAGGTTTAGGGTAGGTTTAGTGTGGGGTAGGGTTTTATAAGAGAAGTAGTTTAGTTTAGTCAGTGGCCCAGGAGTTGGTTTAGGGAGTTTATGGAGGGGTAGGTTTAGTGGCTCAGGGTTTGGGTTTAGGAGGGCCCAGGGAGGTCAGGGGAGGGTTTAGGGCCAAGGTGGGCTCAGTGATCAGTATTTTAGGTTTGGTGTAGTGGGGTTTAGGTTATGGTTAGTTAAGGTGGTAGGTTTAGATTATTTTAAAATTAATTAAATCATTTTTGGTTATTTTTTTTATGAGGTTTATTTTTATTTATTTTAATTTAGTTTATTAATTTATGTTTATTTATCTGAGTTAGGTTTTATTTATTTTTTAGGCCAGTTTAATTTTATGTTTTATTTTTTTAGTTTTATTATCTCTTAGGTTTAGGTTTTATTTTTATTTTAGGTTTAGGTTTAGGTTTTATTTTATTTTTTAGGTTTTAGGTATTAGGTTTTAATTTTAGGTTTATTTTTTATTTTATTTAGTTTTATTTTATTTATTTTATTTTATTTATTTTTATTTAGTTTAGGTTTATTTATTATTTATTTTAGGTTTAGGTTTTTTAGTGTAGGGTTTAGGTTTTATTTTTATTTATTTTAAGTTTTATATTTAGGTTTATTTTATTTAGTTTTTATTTTATTTTATTTTGGGTTTATTTTATTCTTTTTTATTTTTATTATTTAGGTTTTATTTTTTTTTTATTTTATTTTATTTATTTTATTTTAGTTTAGGTTTTATTTTTTGTTTATTTTCTTTTAAGGTTTAGGTTAATGTTTAAGTTTTAATTTATGTTTTTAATTTATTTTATTTTATTATTTTATTTTGGTTTAAGTATTTTATTAATTTTATTTTAAGGTTTTATTTAGTTTAGGTTTAGGTTTTTAGCTTTTTTTTTAGGTTAGTTTAAGGTTTATGGTTTAGTTTAGGGTTTGGTTTTGTTTGTGTTTTTTTGGTTTGGTTTAGGTTTGGGTTATAGTTTAGTGTCTAGGTTTTAGGGTTTAGGATTTAAGGTTTTATGGTTTTCAGGGTTTAGGGTTTTGGGTTATGGGTTTAGGTTTTAGGTTTAGCCGAGAATTTTTTTTAATAGAGAATAAATTTAGATTCAACATTTCTTCTTGATTTCATCAACCGTGTAACACACCTTTT
Organism: Cymbidium sinense; assembly: GCA_021442155.1. NCBI lineage: Eukaryota > Viridiplantae > Streptophyta > Magnoliopsida > Asparagales > Orchidaceae > Cymbidium > Cymbidium sinense. The sequence goes on along the minus strand of JAKCPB010000225.1, from coordinate 270,052 downwards.
TTCTAAGACACAAGCGATGAAATATATTAATGAACATGAGCAAATCAAAACCCTAGATAACTAGAACTATCTCTACTATAAAGGCATGGTTCCATAAGCAGCAGATCGGATGGCCATTCTTCAGTTTCTCTTATTCCCATTAGAACTACCCCAGCCTCTCAAGTAGCAGATCCACCATCATATCCCCCACCTCTCCCCTCCACTCCTCATGCCCTCCATAACCACCACTTCTCACCCTCCTCCATATCCACCCAGACCTCCATCCCCACCAAGACTATAACCACCGCCTCCACCACTGATCTAGACAAAACCTGATCGATGTTCCCGCCTCAAGGTTCTACCCATTCTTAGGTTCGCTTTAGTTTAAGTTTATTTTGGGTTTAGGTTTTTATATTATTTAATTAGTTTAGTTTTGGTTTAGGCTTTTGGGTTTAGGGTTTAGGTTGTGGGTTCAGGTTTTAGGTTTAGGTTTAGGGTTTGGGTTGTGGTTTAGGATTTTAGGGTTTAGGGGTTTAGGGTTTAGATTTATGGTTTATGGTTATGGTTTTATTTTAAAAAAAATTAAGTAAACGGTAAGTTTAGGTATATTTAGTTAATTTTTATTTATTTTAGTTTATTTTTTTTTTATTTTATTTATTTATTTTTATTTTAGTTATTTATTTATTTTATTTTTTTATTTTAGTTTATTTTATTTTAGGTTTAGGTTAGTTTATTTTTTAGTTTAGTTTTTTATTTTATTTTATGTTTAGTTTATTTTATTTTGAGTTTAGGTTTTATATTATTTTTTTTAGTTTTGGTTTATTTTAGGTATTATTTTATTTAGGTTTAGGTTTATTTATTTTATTTTATTTAATTTGGTTATTTATGTTTAGGTTTTTATTTTTTTAGGTTTTATTTATTTTAGTTTAGTTTAATTTAGTTTAGGTTTAGGTTGATTTTACTTTATTTTATCTTTATTTTAGGTTTAGGTTCTTTTGGTTTAGGTTTATTTTATTTATTTAGGTTCTATTTTTATTTTATTTTTTATAGGTTTTATTTAGTTTTATTTATTTTATTTTAAGTTTATTTTATTTTATTTTATGTTTTTATTTTATTTATTTTTTTTTTTAGGTTTATTTTTTTTAATTTAGTTTATTTTTATTATTTATTTATTTTTAGTTTTATTTTTATTTTATTTTATTTTAGGTTTAGGTTTTGGTTTAGTTTTAGGTTTTAGTTTAGGTTTATTTTATTTTATTTTACTTATTTTATTTAGTTTAGGTTTTTTTATTTATTTTATTTTAGTTTTATTTAGTTTTTTTAGGTTCTTAGGGTTTAGGGTTTAGGGTTTAGGGTTTGGGGTTTAAGATTTTTTTTTCAAAAAAAGGAAAAATTTTATTGCCATAAGAAAAGGATTAGAAAGTCCTTAAAAAGGGATAAATCTCCAAAAGTAATGCTCAAAGAGCTACAATAAAGCCTAAAGTGATAAATGTCCTAATACAAGAGAAAAAGAAAAGCAAAAGGAAAAGAGAGAAACTCAATAACACTAAAACCCTCGAGTAGATCACAAACCACCAGAAGAACCCAAGATCTGAAAAAAAAAAAAACTACAAGAAACTTAGATAATCTAAGAGAAAAGATGAAAAAATGTAAGAACATAGAGAGAGAAAAGAAATAAAATCCATGGACAAGGCTCAGGCTCAATCACAGTCAACTAAAGGAGCAACAAAATTTGTGAGCATCCAAACTCCAAAAGAAGGGTTATAGTCACAAATAATGCTACTAGCCAAAAGAAAATGAAGAAAACATCCCAGCCATCACAACCAAACTTACTAAGAGCTAACCTATAACCACAAAAAGTTCTAATACCTTCCATCAAACCCCAAACATAAAGAAATAGGAGCAAGAACAAAAGAAATAGCCACTAGCAACCAACCGAAAGGGTAAAACAACAACCACAAGCAATAATCACAAATAAAAGGACCACATCAGCCACCATCCAAACCAAGTAGCATCAAAGCCACCAAAATTGGAAGAGAAAAAAATCCACAAAGGACCAACCAAGCCAAACTATAGCAGAGCCACCAAAACCATAAAAGGAAGGAAAAGTCAGAGCCAAAACCTAAACAGCCCAACCAGCTCAAAGAAACTAGAGGGAAGCAACACAAGAAAACAAAACAAAAGCCATAACCAAAAAAGCCAACAAAGCCAAAGAACCACTTGAAAGAAAATCCAAACAAGCCAAAGCAATACCCAAAAAAGTAGACAAGGCACCATCACCCAAGTGCTGACAAAGGCCAACAAAACCAGCCAAACCATAAAGGAAAATTAAATAGCTAAAAAAATAAAAAATCTAAAAGAATCTAACATATGGTAGACCAAATTTATCTAAATTACAAACCTCTTAAATGCTTATGAATATTATCATTGGTAAACAAAGTAAAGTCGAGATCACACCCTAAACTAGCTAAAAAATCAAGACATACCTTCTCTTAAAATATGTGTAATTTTAAAAGAAAGTTTAGGGATAATAGCTTTAATATTTTTAGTTAAATAGAAAATCCTAGCATTACCCTTATGGTTAGAATTCATCCTAGCAACAACCATCTTAGCATCAGATTCCAACCAAATAGCCTGAAAATTTCTCTCTAAATAAAGCTTAAGAGCATAAAAAATAGCCATCAATTGAACAAAAATAACTGATTTAGTAGAAAGAGGAGTGGAAAATGAAAAGATAATATTCTCATGATTGTTTCTAAAAATACCACCACAACCCAACTTGTTATGTGCAATAGATCCATCAGTATTAATTTTTATGCAAAAATTAAGAGGCTTAATCTAATGAATAATTTTAAATTTAGGAGACAAGTCACAATATGGAAAACGGATGCCCAATATAGAGGAGACAAACTTACACCCTCTAAAATTAGTACTACTGAGAAGAGCAGTATTATGTAAAGAAAAAATATTTTCTTTAGTCCTAGCAATAATCCTCTTATGGTTCATAGGCATCATCATTAGTTTAGAATCATTTCTATCAAGCCAAATAAACCAAATCAAAGTAATAGCCACAAATTTTGATATGCCCTTTAACAATATTAAGAAAATAAGATAAATGTTGCATTAATGTTAAATTGCCATTAAAACAACTTAAATTAAATAAATCCTCATACCAACCCCAAACTTTAGAGGCAATGACCATTATTAAAAAACATGATTAACATTCTCAATATGAAAACAACACATGCATTTGGAAGGTAGATAATAAGCTTTGTCCCAAAGTAAAGAGTCAATAACAATATAACCCCTTAAAATTCTCCACACAAGAAGAGTAAGAAGTAGGAATAATATTATTCCAAATTTAAAGAAAAATAGGAGAAGTGGATTTTTAACTTTAAGATAATGCCAAGTATCTTTAAAAGAAAATTCTCCATTACTAGAAAATTTAAAAAGAATTTGATCCAAAAAAATTACCATCAAAAATATTAATGATGTTATTACTAATGAAATCAAATCAACAAAAAAGAGAGAAATTCCATTCCCATTATAAATAAAATGACTAACTTTCAAAGAAGAAGTAGAATGGGTATTAAGCAAAGAATCAATGGAAAAGTCCCGCTTATCTTGCCAAAGAAGAAGACCCATTATTAATACCCCAAAAATGAGAGGTTCCACTTTCCATTTAATATATAGAGCCATTTTCAAACAATAGAATCACCATGTTTATAATTGCAAATCAAAGGTTGCTTACCTTTGTAATATTTAAATTTCATAAATTTGGCCCAAAGACTTTCATTTTTCCTAAAATTCCACCAAAAGTTTATAAGAAAAACATTGGTGGAGTCCATCAAAGATTTGCACCCAAGGCCACCTTCATAAATAGCCACATACACTACTAAGTCCAATGAAGACTTTTGGCCTAGAACCCCAAAAAAACTTATTAAAAGTTTTTAATAGATAAGAATAAGAGAAGTAGAACAATATTAAGCAACATATAAAAGGAAGAGAATAAAGAATACATTTAATAATAATTAATCTACCACCAAAAGATAAAAAAAATCAAATTCAAGGGTAGAAATTTTATTTTGAATATTATGAATTACCTCATCAAAGTGATGGGATCTCTTATGACCACAATATAAAGGGGAGCCTAAATATTTAATATCAAAGATGAGAAAAACCAGTGATATCCTTTATTTTATTAGTTCTATGAACATAAATAGAAGTAGAAGTGATAAAACAACTTTTATGAGTACTAATCAAAAGGCCACTTTCCCTTTCAAATTTATTTAGAAAATCCTTAAGCTTTTCAACATAATGTAACAAGCCAACACAAAATATTATGAAATCAAAGAAAGCTTAAATGAGAGATAAAACCACCAAGATTCAAATACATACTAGAATTCTTCTAAAAAAAAAATAAGCCAACAAGGCAAATATTCAATCGCAATAAGAAAAAAAATGGAGAAAGAGGGTCATCTTGTCTTATACCTTGCGAGTAATTAAGGAAACCAAAGTTTTCACCATTGATAACTAATGAAAACCAAACATTTTTAATTATATTGTTAACCAAAGAAACAAAATGATTAGAAAAATAAAATATAGTTAGAATTCTATCAAGAAAATCCTAAGAAATGTTATCATAAGCATTTATGATGTCAAGCTTAAAAAGTAAATTGCCACCTCTAGTTTTAACATTCAAATCATGAATCAAATCTTGAGCAAGCAAGATGTTATCTAAAATAGTTCTATCTTTCACAAAGCCGTTTGATTAGGAGAGATAATCTTAGGATAAAACTTACTAAGCATATTAGTCAAAATTTTAGAAATCAATTTATTGAAAAAGTACAAAGACTAGTATGTCTAAAGTCATTCCAAAAGTCAAGAGTATCTTTCTTAGAAATAAGAACAATAGAAATGCTAGAAAATATTTAGAATAGAATTCCTTTCAAAAAATTAATCAACAACAACATTAAGATCAGCTTTAATAATGAACCAAGCTTTTGAAAGAATAAAGTAAACCATCCATCTACAATAAAATCAACATTCATACCATTAAGAATATTAAAAATTTCCTCATCATAAGGAGTAACCAATCACTCATTATCCTCTATAAACATAATAGAATGATGAGAGATTGGATTAATGCTTAAGCTGACAATTTTTATTTAAAAGATCTTTAAAATAATTAAGAGCAGAAGAAAATATATCCTCTTTTTCGGTAAGCTAAGAACTATCAAAGTTCTTGATTTTATGAATGCAACCAAGAACTCTCCTTTTCATTACCAAAGCATGAAAATATTTAGTGTTTCTTTCCCCTTCAAAAAGATGCTTAGAAGAAACTTTTTGTATCCAATAAGTCTCCTCCATATCCTGAAACTTAATGAGATTATCTTTAGCTTCAGTAAGATTATAATAAAAATAAGAATTTGTAATAACAAGTTCTTCCAAATCTTTCACCTTTTGTTCCATATTCTTGATATTATCAAAAAGAATTTTTAAAATAGTTTTTGTACCACTAAGTGATATTATGCTTAGGCCTTTTAAGCTTAAGCCAAAACCTCAACATACCAAATGTAAAATCATCAGGAGAAAGAGGAGCACACCAATTATAAGCATTAACATCAAGAAAACTTTTATCTTGTAACCACATATTTTGAAAACAAAATTTTTAATGTTATTATTATGAACAACATCCTTAATAGAAATAAAAAGAGGAGCATGATCCAAGAGAGTTCTACTAAGATGCTCCACCAAAGTTAATGTCGAATGGTTTAACCAATAATTATTAAATAAGGCATGATCCAACCACAATCTATGATTATTCCAAGTAAATTGAGAACCAATGAAACCAACATCATGAAGATTTCAATCCAAAATCATATTTGCAAAATCTTCCATTGAATGTAAATTTAAAAAGAACCCCCTTTCCTTTCATTCAAAGAAATATTGCAATCCCACCAACAATCCAAGAATCATTAACAATAAGCAAAACTAGATAATTGATCCCAAAGAATTCTCCTCTCAAACCTATTACAAGAAGCATAAACAAAAGAGCCAAAAGCATGATAATCACCAAATAAAATATCCACATTAATAACTTGATGAAAATCATTAATAGCATAAATAGTAAGAGAATTATTCCAAAATAACCAAATCTTATTATTTCTATTGAAATAAAAGTTGCTAAAACCAATCATCCGCATGCATTATTTTAGAAGAAAAAAATAAGAGGTTCAAGAATAACCAAGAAACCAACATTATAAATTCTACAAAGATTCCTAATTCTATTCCTAACAACAAGAGTACCAATGCCCCTCACATTCCAAATAAGAAAGTTAAACATTAATTTTTATTAGGCAAAGAAGATGAAGAAGATCGAGTAGATCTAGAAACTTTAGAGGATAATTTTAAAACTATTTTTCATTTTCAAAAATAGTTTGAAAACTAGTCTCATTCTCCATTGATTCATCATCAAATAGTTTTATCATCATTATTAACATTGATTTAGAGAAGATCTCATTTGACAAGAAGACAAATCCTTTTGTCCATTAAATGAGAATTATCACTAAGCAAAGTACCATCCGTAATAGTTAAAGAAGGGTAGAAAAATATTTATTAAGCAAACAAACACTTGGATGCACATTAAGAAGCTCCATACCATCATTCTTGCCCAAATTCAAAGAAGATAAAACAAGATTTTCTTTTAAAGATTTTCTTAGGTGAAATAACAGAACCATTTTCTAGATTTTCAGCAACACAAATCTCCTTAGAATCTGAAACTAAAATAAAAAAAATCATCCACTTGCAAATTTTCAGGAATAATAAAATAATAAAACCTAATTACTCTCCTAAATAGTTTTAGAAGCTTTTTAAAAAGCTTATCACTACCACTTACATTGGGAACACCATTAGAAATATTAGGAACAACATTAGAAACATCAATAATATCATTCATATCACCATTATCCTTGTCATTTAAAGCAGCTTTTCTTTTATCACTTTTAAATCTCCAATTTTTCCAGCAACCTTAGGATCTTTAACCACTTTCTTCCCAAGATGTTGATGAGAAACAAAACATTCTGAGACATCATGGCCATGAGTTTTGCAATAATTGTAGAAAGCTTGACTAGTTTTTCAATTTCCAAATCAAATAATAATTTGAAGGTCGTATGAACCAGGTTTAAAGAAATATCAAAGAAGTTGAAGAATCCTTACTAGATAAGGCATCTTTGAAGGATTTAAAGGTAAAAGGTTTAGCTATTCCCAAAGAATTGGAAGCTCGAGCCAGAGCAGCTGGAGCATTTAGTTTTTCCCAAGTATTCGTAGAAGCTGATGCCATGGCAAATGGTGCCACTTAAGATGCAAACAAGGATCACAAAGGCGCAAACTAGAAGAAATTTCTAGAGCTAAAAAATGAGAAGAAAGAAAAAAGAATTCAAGAACTGTGATGGGAAGGGTTATCAGAATTTATTAGGGATGGGGGGGTTTTTTTTTCTTTTGGTTTTTAGATTTTAAATTTTTTTATTTTTTATTTTGTTTTTAGGTTTAGTTTTGGTTTAGGTTAGTGTTTTGGGTTTAGATTTGGGTTTAGAGTTTAGGGTCTGGTTAGTAGGGTTTGGTAGGTTAGGGGTTTAGTAGGTTTAGGTACAATTTAGGGTTTAGTTTGTTTTAGGGTTTAGGTTAGCTTTTTATTTTATTTTATTTTTATTTATTTATTTAAATTAAGTAAACCCATAGGTTTAAGTTTATTTAGTTTATTTTATTTATTTTAGTTTATGTTATTTTATTTTATTTAGGTTTATTATTTATTTTATTTATTTTAGGTTTATTATTTTAGTTTAAGTTTTTTTATTTTAGTTTATTTTTTAGGTTTGATTTAGGTTTATTTTTACTTTAGTTTTATTTTTATTTTATTTTTTAGGTTTATTTTTTTATTTTAGGTTTAGGTTTAGGTTTATATATTATTTTTTTTAAGTTTATTTTAGGTTTATTTAGGTTTTATTTTTTTAAATTTAGGTTTAGGTTTATTTTTAGTTTTATTTTATTTTAGTTTAGGTTTAGGTTAATGTAGTTTATTTTAAGTTTAAGATTAGGTTCATTTATTTATTTAGTTTATTTTAGTTTATGTTATATTTATTTTATTTTTTTAGGTTTAGTTTTATTAATTTAGGGTTTTTATTATTTTATTATTTTTAGGTTTATTTTTTAGGTTTAGGTTTTATTTAGTTTTATTTTATTTTATTTTTAGATTTTATTTTAATTTAGTTTTAGTTTTATTTTATTTTTTATTTTTATAATTCAAGTTTTTATTTATTTTATTTTACTTTATTTTAAATTTTATTATATCTTTTAGGTTTAGGTTTTAGTTTATTTTATTTTATTTTATTTTATTTGGTTTAGGTTTATTTATTTATTTTATTTTATTTTATTTTAGGTTTAGGTTTTAGCTTTAGGGTTTGTTTAGGGTGTGGTAGTTTTTAGGGTTTAGGGTTTGGGGGGTTTTAGGGTTTAGTGGGTTTAGGGTTTAGGGAAGGTTTGGTTTTAGGTTTTGGTTTAGGGTTTAGGGTTTTAGGTTTAGGATTTTAGTTTAGGGGTTTAGGGATTTTTTAGGGTCTAGGGTTTAATGTTTAGGTTTTAGGTTTAGGTTCTGGTTTAGGGTATAAGGTTTTGGTTTTTTTTAGAGAATAAATTTATATTTAACATTTCTTCTTTTTTGATTTCATCAACCAAGTAACACACAAGTTTTCTAGACACAAGATGACATTGATAAAAAATGAGCACATAAAGAATAAATCAAAAATCTTAGATTACTAGAGCCATCTCTATTATAAAGACACAGTTCCATATGCAACAAATCAGATCGACTGATCTTCTCCCAGTTCCATAACCACCAGCCTCTCAAGGTGAGATCCACCATCATATCCCCGATCTCTCCCTCCACGGTAGTAACCTCTATCATTCCTCCCACCTCCATAACCACCACTGGTCGGACCACCACCTCCAGATCCACTAGCACCTCCAGATCCCCCACCACCACTATGATAATCACTGCCTCTGCCTTCACACTTACCGCTAGATCTAAACTAAGCTTGGTTGATGATGATATTCCTATCGTCAAGGTTCTGCCCATTCTTAGTTTAGGTTTGTTTAGGTTTATTTGGGTTTAGTTCAGTTTAGTTTAGTAGTTTAGGTTTAGGGTTTTATGGTTTAGGTTTAAGTGGTTTAGGTTTAGGTTTTTTAGGGTTTATGCTTTTTTGGGGTTTATGGAGGTTTGTTAGGGTTTTAGTTTTAGGGTTGTAGGTTTATGATTTAGGATTTATATTTTTTTATGTTAAGTAAACCGGTAGTCTAGTTTTAGTTATTTTTAATTTATTTTTTATTTATTTTAGTTTTATTTTTGGTTTTTTAGGTTTTTTAGGTTTTATTTTATTATTTTTTAATTATTTAGGTTTAGGTTTTATTTTATCTTATTTTTTATAGGTTTGTTTTATTTTAGTTTTAGGTTTTTTAGTTTAGGTTAGTTTATGTTTTATTTTATTTTATCTTATTATTTTGGTTTAGATTTTTTATTTATTTTATCTTTTAGGTCTTTAGTTTAGTTTTTTAGGTTTTTTTAGGTTTAGGGTTTGGGGATCAGGGGAGAGATTTGTGGTTTAGGAGGTCAGGGTAAGAGTAAGGGTTGTGGATTTAGTGTTTTAGCCTGTTTTAGGGCTCAGGATTTAGTTGGGTCAGTGGTCCTGGAGTGGTGGCAGGGTTTAGGCTCAGTAGTTCAGGGGCTCAGGTAGATTGGCCTGGGGGTTTATGGTTGGTAGGTTTAGAGTTTAGGGTTGAGCCTGTGGATCAGCTCAGTGGAGGCCTGGGTCATCCAAGGTTTAGTTTAGGCCTGGGTTAAGGTTAGTATGTGGTGCCTGTGGTATGTTTAGGTTTAGCCATGGTTTGTTAGGATTTAGTGGTGTTATTTTAAATCAAACCCATTTGTTTAGTTTATCATTTATTTATTTATTATTTTATTTATTTTATTTTATTTATTTTTATTTATATTTTTTAATTTATTTTTTTTATTTATTTATTTTAGGTTTTTTAATTTAGTTTTATTTTTTTAGTTTATATTTATTTTATTTAGTTTTTTTATTTTTTTTTTTTTTAAGTTTTATTTTTTTTATTTTAAGTTTAGGTAGTTTTATTTTATTTTTTTTTAGGTTTTAGGTTTTTTTTTTGGTTTATTTATAAGTTTTATTTTAGTTTTATTTTTAGTTTATTTTATTTTATTTAGTTGGGTTTAGTTTTAAGTTTATTTTAGGTTTAGTTTTATTTATTTTTAGGTTTAGATTTATTTATTATTTATTTATTTTAGTTTTTTTTTTAGTTTTAGGTTTAATTTTTATTTTTTTTAGGTTTTATTTTAGGTTTATTTTATTTATTTTATTTTTATTTTATTTTATCATTTTTATTTTATTTATTTTATTTTTATTTTATTTATTTATTTTTTTTATTTATTTTATTTTATTTTAGTTTTATTTTTTTTTATTTTATTTTCGTTTAGGTTTAGAAGGTTTTAGTTTAGGTTTTATTTTATTATTTTATTTGGGCTTATGTTTTATTTATCTTTTTTAGTTTATTTTAGTTTAGGTTTTATGTTTTTAGTTTTTTTTAGCATTTTAGGGTTCTGCTATCAGGGTTTAGGTTTATTTTTAGGTTTGTTTAGTTTTAGGGTTATGGGTTTAGGGTTTTGTTTTGGTTTAGGTTTGGTTTAGGTTTAGTTGTTTGTGGCCTGGGTTTGGTTTAGATTTGTGGATTTAGGGTTTTAGTTTAGGGTTTAGGGTTTAAGTAGGTTTAGTTTTAGTTTTGGTTTTTAGTTAGGGTTTTAGTGTTAGGGTTTATCTTTATTTTTTTTTTTCTTTAAATTAAGTAAACTAATAGGTTTAAGTTTATTTAGTATATTTATTATTTATTTATTTTATATTTTTTATTTAGTTTATTTTATTTTTATTTAGTTTATTTTATTTATTTTAATATTTTATTTATTTATTTTAGGTTTTTATTTTAGTTTATTTTTAAGGTTTATTTTTAGTTTAGGTTTATTTTTAATTTAGTTTTATTTTTATTTTATCTTTTAGTTTTAGGTTTTATTTTTTTATTTTAGGTTTAGGTTTAGTTTAATTTATTATTGATTTATTTATTTTATTTTAGTTAAGATTTAGGTTTATTTTTAGTTTATTTTTATTTTATTTATTTTAGGTTTATGTTTAGTTTATTTTAAGTTTAGGTTTAGGTTTTATTTATTTTAGTTTATTATTATTAGGTTTTATTTATTTTAGATTATTTATTTAGTTTATTTCTCTTATTTATGCTTTTTTTTTTTTTATTTTGGTTTTTTATTTTATTTATTTTAGGTTTTATTTTTATTATTTAGTTTTATTTTATTTTATTTTATTTAGTTTTTTTATTTTTAGTTTAGTTTCATTTTATTTTATTTTATTTTAGTTTTTTTATTTTTTTTCAGGTTTATGTTTTGTTCAGTTTAGGTTTAGATTTTAGTTTATGTTTTATTTTATTTTATTTTTTTATTTTATTTTGGTTTAGGTTTTTTTATTTATTTATTTAGGTTTTATTTTATTTTGTTTAGTTTTTTATTAGTTTATAGGTTTAGTTAGAGTTTAGGGTTTTAAGGTTTAGGGTTTAGGATTTAGGGTTTATTTTATTTTAATTTATTTTAGTTTATTTATCTTAGTTTGTTTTATTTTAGTTTATTTTAGTTTTTTTTTTTTATTTTTTATTTTAGGTTTAGTTTTATTTTTTAGTCCAATTTTATTTTTATTTTATTTTTCAGGTTTAGGTTTTATTTTTATTTTTAGGTTTAGGTTTAGGCTTTATTTTATTTTAGTTTATTTTAAGTTTTATTTTTTAGGTTTATGTTTATTTTAGTTTATTTTATTTTATTTAGTTTAGTTTAGGTTTAGTTTATTTATTTTAGGTTCACATAGTTTATATTAGGTTTAGGTTTAGGTTTTATTTATTTTAATTTAGTTTATCTTAGTTTAGTTTACATTTTTTTTATTTTAGTTTAGGTTTTTTTAGTTTAGGGTTTAGTTTTATTTTATTTATTTTAGGTTTAATTTTAGGTTTATTATTTAGTTTAGGCTTTATTTAGTTTTATTTTATTTATTTTTAGGTTTAGTTTTTTATTTAGGTTTTTTTAATTTTCTCTTTTAGTTTAAATTTTTAATTTTCTTTTAGTTTATTTATTTTTTATTTTATTTATTTTATCTTTTTGTAGGTTTAAATAGGTTTTAGTTTATGTTATTTTATTTTATTTTATTTTATTTTGGTACATTTTATTTATTTATTATTTTAGATTTTATTTAGTTTAGGTTTTAAGTCAGGGCCTGGGGTAGGATTTGGTAGGGTTTGGATTGTTAGGTCAGTGTGTTTGGCTAAGGTGGGTTTTGGCCCAGGTTAGTTTAGGGTTTGAGGCCTAGATTAGGGCCTGTGGTTTGGAGAGGTTTAGGGTTTAGGCCTAGTGGTAGGTGGTGGGTAAGTCAGGGTTTAGGGCCCAGAGTGGTGGAGGCTCAGTAGGTTTAGGGTCAGTTTATTTAGAGGGTTTAGAGTTTAGGGTAGTATAGGGTTTAGGGTCAGTTAGGTTTAGTTTTTATTTATTTATTTTATTTTCTTTTAGGTTTAGGTTTTCTCCTCATTTTATTTTTATTTTATTTTATTTAGGTTTATTTATTTATTTTATTTTATTTTATTTAGTTTAGGTTTTGGTCTTAGCTTTTAGGGTTTAGTTAGTTAGGTTTGGTTTAGGTTTTATTTTTTGGGTTTAGGTTTAGGTTTAGGGTTTAGGTATTTTAAGGAAACTCATAAAGGGGAGAATTTTATTGCCACAAAGAAAGGAGTACAAGGTCTTTAAACCCCTAGAGAGAAAAATCCCCTATTTAATGCAACAAAAGTAAGGAAACTAAGTAAAAGCAATAACAAACCAAAAAAAAAAAAGGAAGAACACAGGAAATAGGGCGATCAGCCAAAGCCCACTACTAAGGTCAGAAGTCTTTTGAGAGTTGCACAATCCACATCCAGGTTTCAAAATTTGTAGAGAACCTCTAAAAGAATCTTGCAAGCTACTAGAAATTGTAATTAGCACAACTAGAGAAAATCAAGCTTTAGCACATAATAAAGAGCAATATAAGAGAAAATTTCTAATAATGCTCAGGCTCAGTCACCTCCATCTTCAGGGGCAACCACAAATGTGAGCATCCAAACTTCAAATGAAGGGTTATAGTCACATATGCTGCTACTAGCCAAAAAATAATCGAGAAATCATCCTAGTCATCATAGCCCACTTATCTCCATGGAGGCAATCTTCCAAAGAGTGAAAGTCAATAATTCTCTAGTACCCACAGCCCAAGCAACAAAAAAAGTTGGCCCACAAAACAACCAGTCGACTAAAGTCCACAAGCCCAAAAGGAAGTAGCATCAACAAATCCACCATAGTAGAAATGAAAGAGTAGCTGCCAAGATATCACATAAAAAACAAAGCAACCACGAATAAGAATCAAACCCACTAGAGTCACCAGACAACCACAAGCAACTGCCCAAAACCAAAACAATAACCTACAACTAGCACCAAGAAACCAACAATTCCAAACTAGATTAGAGGTCAAGGCCAACACTAAGCAACCGCCAATCCAACCCATACATCGAAAAAGAAATAAAAGGCAATCCCAATACCTCCATCAAAATATAAAGATAGCCATAGGAAAATAGTAGACCCACCACTATAAGGCCAAAACTAGATAAAGAAAAGCCACCAAAAGGTCAACCCTACTAACAATAGATCGAAAGAAAAGAAAACCAACCAAACCAACTACACAACCAAACCAAACCAAACCCACAAGACCATCCATCCAATTAACAAAGCTATAAGAGCCAACTCGATAAGGAAATAAATAAAGGGAGGCAATCCCAACAGAAAGATAGGCATAGTGACAACCAACAGGAAGCCACCCAAAACTACTAAGAAACAAATGGTCATCACCCAACTAGATAAAAAGCCACAGCCTAGGAGGACCACCCAACCACAAACAACCATCCAAAGCGGCATGGAAAATAGACCAAGGCCCCATCCAAACACAAAAACCACCAAAAGGCCTAGCAAAAACTCAAAGGAAAAAAGATTGATAGCAGCCATCAAATAATAGCCACCTAAGATTGCCATGTAAAGGGTAGTAGCAAACATCAAAACCCACCAATCCCAAAAACAGCAGCAGAAAAACCTCTTTAAGTAAAGAAATAGCCAGCCAAAACCATAGGCAAAACTAGGACCAATTAAAAAAGGGGAAAAGCCAAAAGCATAGAGGCATAACCCAGAAGGAGGCCACCATAAGATCAAGGCAGCACATGAAGAAATTATTGACATTTAGATCACTAAATAAAATAGTTAGCCAAAGAGAACACCTCTCCAACAAAAGAGGCTGAACAGCTAACCACCACCTCAAAGTGATCTCCAAAGTATTACAGCACAAACCAAACAAGATAGTGAAACAACCAAAAAAATGTAGCAAAATGAGAATGCACATAGAGAAAATCATAGAGAACCTAAAATACACAAAGCAAAGTTAATTTCTGAGATAAGGTAATCGAGTGTTATCTAGATTAACCAAGCCTCTCAATTGTCTAGGTAAATTATGATGTTCATAAAGAGTGAGATCATTTAATTTAGCACCTAGATTAGCCAGATAATCTGCATAGACATTTCCTTCATGCCAAATGTGAGAAATTTTAAAGCAAACTTGAGAGAGGAGTGTTCTAGTATGATTAAGAAGGTAGAATAAATCTGCATTCCCCATCTTAGTGGAAGTCAACATGTCAATGAGTAAGAGAGCATCAACTTCAATCCAAATATTGATAAAAAATTTTTTGCAAACAAATGTCAATAGCTTTGTTTACAACCATTAATTCAGCATAGATAATAGAACAAGCTTTAGGAGGATAAGCAAAAGCACAAATGACATTACCTTTAAAACCCCTAAAAATACCACCACAACCAAATGTATTCTAAGAGACAGAGCCATCTGTATTAATTTTAATAATATTATTATGAGGTTTTATTCAATATATAATCCTATCTTCTTTATAGAAGGTGATCTCAGGCAAGTAAAGAACCAATTTTTTGGCCACAAATTTGCAACCTCTATAATGAGTGTTACTAATTAAATTAGCATTAAATAAAGCATGATTTTTTTTTTGGTTCTAGCAATAATCCTTTTATTATTCATAGGAATACCATGATATTTAGCATCATTTCTACCCATCCATATGAACCTAATAAGGGTAATGGCAATTAAAACTTTGATATGACCTTTCATAGTTTTTTTGGAAATAGGCTTCAAGAAATTGATATAAAGAAAGAAAACCATGGAAATGGTTAGTATTAAAAAGATCATCATACCAAAACCATAATTTGGAGGCAATTGCATCATTGACAAAACATGATTAACATTTTCAATATGAAATCAACAATTACATTTGGAAGGAAAATGAAAACCTTTATCCTAGAGCAAGGAATCAACAAGAATGAAGTTTTTCAGAATTCTCCAAGTAAGGATAGAATAAGAGATCAGGATGACATTATTCCAAAGTTTAATAAATACATTAGATGAAATATGAGCATCTCTAATATAATTCTAAGCCTCTTAAGAATAAAATCACCATTATTAGATAGCTTAAAAAGAATTTGATCAGGCTTGTTGGAAAGGATAGGAATATTAGTAAATTTGTATAAAAGAGAGATAAGAATAAATTCGCTAAGTTTACTATCATTCCACTTATTATTAAGCCAAAAAGAGTTAACTTTAGTAGCAGCAGTAGAATGGGTAGATAAAAAAGAATCAATATAACCACAACCAATCCAATTTCCTTGCCAAAAGAAGGAAGATCCTGAATTTATACCCCAAGATATCAAAGATTCAGCCTCCCATTTAATGGAGAAAAGCCTTTTCCAAATCATGGAGTCACCCACTTTATAAGTACAGATTAGAGGGTGCTAACCCTAGCAGTATTTAGCTATCATAAAATTAGCCCAGAGGCTATCTTTTATTTCTAAAATTCTACTAGAGTTTATGTGAGAAGGCAATAATAGCTTCACGAATAGGTTTGCAACCAAGCCCACCTTCACCTAGAGGACCACAACATTTATGCCAAGAAGTCCAATGCATCATTTTAACCAAATTATTAGAGCCCCAGAAAAATTTATTAAGGAGATGATCAATTCTATTTAAGATAGAATTAGTATGGATAATGGTTTGAATAAGATATAAAGGCATCAAATTAAGAGTACTCTTAAGCAAAGTAAGCCTGCCACAAAAAGAGAGTTAGTGAAATTCCCACACTAAAATTAAAATATTTTTGGATAAGTTCATCAAAAAGATGGGATCATTTTTAACCTGTAAATAGAGGACCACCCAAGAGGATCCTTTATTAATAGGGAGTTGTTGGTGTTTAAAGTTAGTGATTCTGAAGATATGATTGATTTTGTTATTAGAAATTTTAGAGGAGGTAATAAAGCAGCTCTTGCTTTCATTAATAGAAAGACCACTTTCTCTACCAAAATTATTTAAAAATTTTTTAAGTCTTTTGATATGATGAAAGGAAGCATTGGAAAAGATAATGAAATCATCAGCAAAGCTAAGATGAGAAACAGGGATACCACCAAGAGTTCTAAAGTACATGCTAGGATTGTTATTAAATAAATCATTTAAACTCATAGAAAGGTATTCCACATCAATAATAAACAAAGAAGGGGACAAAGGATCTCCTTGTCTCAAACCATGAGAAGAAGGAAATAAGCATAAAGCTTATAATTAAGAAGAATAAAAAAAAGGCATTATTAATATAGTTTTTTATAAGGTTAATGAAATTATCAGAGAAACCAAATAAATGCAAGATATTTAAAAGGAAATCCTAAGAGATATTATCAAAGGCTTTAGAATTATCTAATTTAAAAAGGATGTTACCACCTCTAGTTGGAACATCCAAATCATGAATAAGCTCTTGAGCAAGAAGAATGTTATCGATATAGATCTCCTCTAACAAAACCATTGGTTGAGAGAGATAATTTTTTGAAGCACAGGACTTAGTCTATTAGCAAAAATTTTAGAAATCAATTTATTAATGAAAGTGCAAAGACTAATAGGTTTGAAATCACTCCAAGAATCTAGATTATCTTTTTTAGGTATGAGAACAATGGAAGTGCTTGAAAAATATTTAGAGAGAGGATTACCAATAAAGAAATCAAAAATAGCATCAACTAAGTCATTCTTAATAGTAGACCAACAATTTTGAAAAAAATTGATTTGTATAACCCTCCAGACCAGCAATGGAATGAATGTTCATGCTATTAAGAAGTTTACCAATCTCATCTTTAGTAGAAACTTAGTAAGCCAATGATTATCATTATTGGTAATAATACATGGGATCAAAAATGAATTATAAATAGCTTCATAAGAGTGGCTTTTGTTAAGCACATTTCTAAAGTGGTTGATAATAGAATATTTAATAACATTAATATCAGTGATCCAATCTCCATTATCACTTTTAATTTTTTGGATATAATTTAAAGCTCTCTTTTTATTAAATAAAGCATGAAAATACCAAGTATTCCTATCCCCATCAATAATATGTTTACTAGCAGCTTTTTTTTCCAATAGGTCTCTTCCATATTCAGATAATTAATAAGATTATCTTTTGCTTCATTCAAATCCTTAAGCTTAGAAGAATCAGTCAAAATAACATTTTCAAGATCACAAACCAAAAGTTCCATGTTTTTTATATTAGCAAAAAGATTTTTAAAATAATGTTTGTTCCACCAAACTAGATTTTGTTTGAGCCTTTTAAGCTTAAACCATAATCTATGCATACCCCTAATCGAATTATCAGGGTGTAAAGGGGCAATCCAATTAATGGCCATGACTTTAAGAAAATCTAGATGCTTAATCCACATATTTTGAAATCTAAAAGTTAGGTGTTTAATCTTTAGAGTTATCTTTAATGAAACCAAAAGAAAGATGATCACAAAGTTCTACTCAAATGGTCAATGTAAGAGGTAAGATTAATCTAATGATAGTCAAAAAGAATTCTATCAAGATGTTGCTAGAGCTTAGGGTTTTGCCAAGTATAATTATAGCCTTTAAAACCAATGTCAATAAGATTGCAAACAAGAATCATATTTGAAAATTCTTCCATAGAATGAATATTAGGAAAGCAACCACCCCTTCTTTCAGGTGAATATAGAATAATGTTGAAATCACCCCCAACCAACCAAGGTTTGTTAACAGAAAGAGCAAAACTTCTCAAATTCTCCCAAAGAACATTCTGAGCAGCTCTATTGTAAGAAGCATAAATAAAAGATCCAAGCCAACAAGAATCACCAAAAAAAATTTGAGCATTGACAACATGTTGAAGATCATCTAAAATTAAAACATTTAAGAAGCTATTCCAAAAGCACCAAATTTTATTACTGATGTTAAAGAAAAATTACTAAAACCAAGCATTCTAGCAACATGATTGATTTTATTAGCATGTATAAGAGGTTCAATAACAATAATTAAAGAGATATTGTATATTCTATAGAGATTTCTAATACGATTATGAATAGTGAGGGTGTCAATTCCTCTAACATTCCAAATAAGAGAATTAAACATAAAAATATTGTATAAGGAAATTAACTGATAATAATAAAGGGAGAGAGAGAAAGAATAACAAATCCTCTTCTAAGCCAAAAATTGAAACAACACATTATTTATGTAAAGAGGATCCATATCTAGTAGATCTGGCAAGATTAGGAGGTTGCATCTTAGAGTTCTTCGTTTCCTTTTTAAAGACAATTCATATATTTCTATTTTTATCCAAAGTGTCACCATTAGAACAAGATTAATTAGGAATATTATTAATAGGATAATGATCATTAAGAACATCTCTAATCACAACTTCCCCCTCTTCCAAATTAGCATTTTGTTGAAAAGTGGGATTAGAATGAAGATCAATCTTGGAATTAGGGGAAGAAGAAGAAATTGTATCATTCAAAGCACAATTACCAATGTCAGAATTAATGTTTTGCTCAAGAATTTTAGTCGCATTCAAGTTATCATTTAAAACCTCATTCTCATCAATTAATGCTGGCAAAGAAGTAGGAATAGACTCATTAGAGAATGAATCATCATTTTTTTCAGTCTCTTTGAATATGGAATTAGCCATAATAGGCATATTCTCATGTAAAGAAAGGTTGTTGGCCAAATCATCTTTTTCAACATTATTAGTACCTTTGTTATGGTTGGAATGAGAAGTAGAAATAATAATTTTAGGAACATCAAAACATTCCACAAAATTCGACCTAATATTAACATTTAAGTTAAATTTAGGCACAAAAATAGCTTTACTAACTTTATTAGTAGCTAATTTAGAGTTAGGATCATTCAAAATTTTCTTTTTAAGATGCGGGAGAATAATAAAACACTCCGAATTATCATGACCATGTATCTTTCAATGGGAATAGAAAATTGGAAAAATTTTAAATTCGACCTTTGGTAAATAGCCAAACTTTTTAGATTCGATCTAGAAATCCTTAGGATGTTTTTTAGATATGTCAAGTTCAACCAACATACGAGCAATAGAGGGACGGTATCTCACAACAGCTGCCTGATCAATTTGGAGTGACCAACTGAAAAGGGCCCCAATAGCAAATAAAACCTGGTGGGTAATATAGTGGATTCTCATATTTGGAAGAGCTAACCACAGAGGAACAGTAGGTGATTCCTCCTTTATATCAAAAAGGGGAGACCACTTCAACAAATGCATTTGACAAAAGACAAAATAAGATCGATGGAGAAAACCCTTGAATAATCCAAATCATTCAAGTTGAATTAGAATATGTCTTGGATCGATCAAGACAATAGAAAAAAAGTTTAAGGTTATGGAAAAAGATTAGATCTTATCCAAATTTGGCTAGTACAAAGAAAATTTTCAATCAAAGTTAATTTGAAAGGTTTTGCAAGCTTTTGACATCAAGATCTAACACATTATTGCATAAGAAGTCAAAATAAGATTCATCGAAGAGGTAGAGCTCTTACCAAAAGTGCATCCTTAGAATTTAATAGTAAGAATGACATTAGGTTTAGGTATCCCCACAAATCGATGCCCTAGCTAGATCATCCAAAATGGGAGAAATAAGCCACCATGGTCACCACACCATAATCGAAGAGACACATGAAAGTGAGATTGAAAAACTCTAGAAATTAGTTGAGAATGATGAAGGATCCACCAAAATGTAAGAAGGGGATGCATTGACGAAGGGGAAAATGAAATTGCAAGAGTAAGGAGGGGGAGGTTTAGGTTTATTTTATTTAGTTTATTTAGTATTTATTTTATTTATAGTTTAGGTTTATTTATTTTAGGTTTAATTTTATTTATTTAGGTTTATTTAAGTTTATTTTAGGTTTATTTAGTTTAGGTTTTATTTAGGTTTATTTAGTTTAGTTTATTTATTTAGGTTTAGTTTAGGGTTTGGTTTAGGTTTTGGTTTAGGTTTTTTAGGGTTTAGGTTTAGGGTTTAGGGTTTAGGGTTTAGGGTTTAGGGTTTAGGGCTTTTAGAGTTTAAGGTTTAGGTTTAGGGTTCAAGTTTTAGTTTAGGGTTTAGGGTTTAGGGTTTTTGGGCTATTTTTTTATCAAAGAACAAATTAATATTTGATATTTCATCTTTTTGATTTCATCAACCAAGTAATGCATAAAGTTTTCTAAGACACAAGAAACAACATAGATAAAAAATTAGCATGCATAGAGCAAATCAAAAATCCTAGATAACTAGAATTGTCTCTACTATAAAGATACAATACCAAAAGCACAAATTAGATCAACCATTCCTCAGTTTCTCTAGTTCCCATCAAAACAACCATGACCTCTTGAGTTGCAGCATCCACCATCATATCCCAGACCTCTCCCTCCGTCACCACCGTGGCTGTAACCTCCATTGCTCCTCCCACCTCCATAACCACAACTGCTCCGATGACCACCTCCATATCCCCTAGCACCTCTAGATCCCTCACTACCACTGATGCCGTCTCCCTTGCCTCCATCACTGATCTAGACTTAGCCTCAGATGATGTTCCCAAGGTTCTACCATTCTGGGTTTATGTTTAGATTTATGTTTATTAGGTTTTATGGTTAAGGTTTTTTTAATTTATTTAGTTACTTTAGTTTAGTAGGGTTTAGGTTTGGGGTTTGGGGTTTGGTTTATAGTGTGGTTTAGGGTTTAGTTTGGGGTGCTTAGTAGGGTTTAGGTGGGTTTAGGGTTTAGGGTGGTTTAGGGTTGGGTTTAGTAGTGTGGATGGTTTAGGGTTTGTGGTTTAGTAGTGGGGTGGGTCAGTGTAAGGTGGGGTGGAGGTGGTGTGATTAGGATTATAGTTTTAGGATTTAGGGTTTAGATTTAGGGCCTAGGATAGGTGGAGTCAGAGCCTGTGGGTGGGTTTAGGTCAGGCTCAGTGCCTGGTGGTTTGGGTGGGAGAGGGTTAGGGTTTAGATTTAGAATTAGTATGGTTTAGGAGGTTTAGTTTTGGTTTAATTTTATTTTATTTATTTTATTTATTTTATTATATTTTATTTATTTATATTTATTTTATTTTATTTAGTTTGTTTTATTTTAGGATTATTTATTTTAGTTTAGGTTTTTTATCTTATTATTTTTTTAGGTTTAGGTTTAGTCTATTTTTTTAGTTTAGTTTTATTTTATTTTATTTTGGTTTAGGTTTTATGTTTATTATTTAGGTTTAGGTTTTTATTTTATTTTAGGTTTAGTTGTATTATTTAGGTTTTATTTTATTTTAGGCTTAGGTTTATTTTTTTTATTTTATTTTATTTAGTTTAGGTTTAGTTTTTTTAGGTTTACTTAATTTAGGTTTAGGTTTTTTATTTATTTTAGTTTTTTAGTTTTTAGTTTTATTTTATTTTTTTATTTATTTATTTTATTTTTTATTAGGTTTTGTATTTGTAGGGGTATAAGTGTTATTTTTATTTACTTTAGGTTTTATTTTAAGGTTTATTTTATTTATTTTCAATTTATTTTATTTAGGTTTATTTTATTTTAGGTTTAATTTTTTTATTTTATTGAGGTTTTTATTTTAGAATTTATTTAGTTTAGGTTTTTTATTTATTTAATTTTATTTTATTTTATTTCATTTTATTTATTTTAGCTTTAGCTAGGTTCAGTTTTATCTTATTTTATATAGTTTGTTTAGGGTTTATGGTTTGGATGGCCCAGGGTTTAGGTGTTTGGGGTGGAGTAAGGGTTTAGGTTTAGTGGGTTTAGGGTTTAGGGTTAGGTGGAGTTAGGCTCAGTTTATTTTATAACAAAGTTTAGTTTAGGATTTGGGTTTTAGGGATGATTTTTTAACAAAGTTTAGTGGCCTGGGAGAGGTGGTGGCCCATGTATGTGGGTTTAGGGTTAGCCTGTGGTCAGGCCCAGGGTTAGGTGGGTTTAGATTTGGGATGGGGTGGGTTTTTAGGGATCATGGTTTAGGTCAGTTTGGGTAGGGGTTTAGTTGCACTTAGGGGTTTTGGGTTTAGATTTAGAGTTTGTTTAGGTTTTAGGATTTAGTGGTCTTTTTAGTTTTGCCAAAAGGTTTTAGGTTTTTTAAAATAAAATTTAGTAAACCCAGGTTTAGTTTATTTAGTTTATTTTTTATTTATTTTGTTTATTTTATTTTATTTTATTTAGGTTTATTTATTTATTTATTTATTTATTTTAGGATTATTTTTATTTTTAGTTTAGGTTTTTTTTTTATTATTTATTTTTAGTTTAGGTTTAGGTCTATTTTTAGTTTAGTTTATTTTATTTTATTTTTTTTTAGTTTTATGTTTTATTATTTTTAGTTTAGGTTTTTTTTTTTTTAGTTTGGTTATAGTTTATTATTTATTTTATTTTTATTTAGTTTAGGTTTATTTTATTTTATTTTAGTTTAGGTTTTAGTTTGTTTTTTATTTTAGTTTATTTATTTTAGTTTTGTTTATTTTAGTTTAGGTTTAGTTTTATTTTATTTTGTTTATTTTATTTTGTTTTAGTTTTGGTTTTATTTAATATATTTATACTTTAGGTTTATTTAAGGTATGTTTATTTAGTTTTCAATTTTATATTAGGTTTATTTTTTATTTTAGGTTTAGTTTTATTTTATTTATTTTATTTTGAGGTTTATTTTATTTTAGTTTAGTTTTATTTATTATTATTTATTTTTTTTATTATTTTATCTTTATTTAGCTTTAGCTTTAGAAGGTTAGTTTATTTTATTTATATTTTGGTTTAGTTTAGGGTTATAGATTTATAGTTTTTTTTGTGGATTTAGGTTTTAGGGTTTAATGTAGGGTTTAGGATTAGGGTGGGGATAGGGTTTAGTTTAGGTTTAGGTAGTTTGGGGTGGTAGGGTGGGGTTGGGTTTTTTTTTAGGTTTAGTTTAGGATTAGTGGTTTAGTTAGGGTTTAGGTTTTGGTTTAGGGTTTAGGGTTTAGGTTTAGGGTTTAGGTTTTAGGTTAGGGGTGATTTAGTTTAGGTTTCAAGTTTTTGGTATTTGATTTTAAGAGAACAAATTCATTCAACATTTCTTCTTTTTGATTTCATCAACCAAGTAACACACCAAGTTTTCTAAGACATAAGTAATGACATAGATAAAAAATGAGCACACATAAAGAAAATCAAAAACCCTAGATAACTAGAACCGTCTCTACAATAAAGACATAGTTCCATAAGCAGTAGATAGGATCGTCATTCTTTAGTTTCTCTAGCTCCCATCAGAACCAACCCGACCTCTCGAGTACTAGTATCCACCATCATATCCTCGATCTCTCCCTCACCACCATTGTAACCTCCATCACTCCTCTCGCCTCCAACCACTACTTAACCACCACCTCCATATCTACCAGACCTCCAATCCCCACACCACCATGATAACCATGCCTCTTTAAATCCACCACTAGCTAGACTGAGCTTGCTGATGTTCCCCGCCATCAAGGTTCTACCCATTCTTGGGGTTTAGGCTTAGTTTAAGTTTATTAGTTTTAGTGTTTAGGTTTATTTTTTAATTTATTTAGTTACTTTAGGTTTAGTTTTAAGGTTTAAGGTTTAGGTTTAGGGTTTAGTGTTTTAGGTTTTATGTTTTTTAGGGTTTATGGTTTAGGTTTGGGTTTAGAGTTTAGGTGTTTAGGCTTTAAGGTTTATGGTTTTAGGATGTAGGGTTAGTTTAGGGTTTATTAGGGTTTAGAGTTTAGGGTTTTTTTAGGGGTTTTGGGGAAAGTTAGAATTTTATTACCATAAAAGGAAAAGATACCATGTCCTTAAAAGGGTAAAGCTCTAAAATTCTACTCTCGAGCTAATGAAACTTAAAGAGCTAAACTCCCATCTAAGTACATTAAAAAAGAAAACAAAACAAAAGAGCAAATACAACAGCTAAAAGCATAAGAGAAGAAGATAGAGTAAGAATAAAACAAATCTTGAAAATAGTAAAATAATGAGTTAACAGTAGTTTATGATTTCTTTGAGAAAGCAAGATAAGCAAGATCCACAAGAATAACACAGGTTGAGTAATGAATTCCCTCTATAAAGTTCCAACCGTAAAAGAAATCTAACACACTACAAAGGAAAAGTCATTGCTAAAAGGATAAGGATAACAGAGGAAAAGGAGAGAGAGAAAGAGAAGGCTTAGGCTCGTTAGGATAATCTTGGGGAAACAATACATATGAATCATCATAAAAAGGATTACAATCATATGTAATGCTACCAACCAGAGGGAGGTGAGTAACATCAAAGCCATCATAGCCGATACAAGCAAACATCCAAAGCCCCATAGAGTTCTAAATCACCATTTAATAAAGAGCAACCGCCAACAACCAACCAAGAACCAAACCACCAAACAAAACCAAAATAGACTAATCAATCACAATAGAGAGAGGCTAGAATATAGTCGAACACCAACAAACCATTATCCAAATACCCATCCAAGATACAAACCAAGAAAACCATAACCAACCGTCAGCAAGCACCAGACCAATGCCAATTAACAGAGAAATAGACAATAAAACCCAAATAAGAGCCCTCAATGGAAAGTCCCGACAAGTAGCAATCACCAAGATGAACCAAGGTGAGCAACCACAAATGACTAGATAGCTCAAAAATGAAACCATCAACTGAAAGAAACATACGTTGCAAAGGTAAATCACCGTAAGACAAAATAGTCACAGGGGCCAAAAAGGCAACCAACCACTAGAAACCAACAAGTCCAATCCAAAAGAATCAATAAAGGTTTGGCCAGCACAGCAGAAGCCTCTAGCAAATTGTTCAAGAAGAAGGAAAAGACTAATAAAGAAAAAATCAACAAATTATGATTCCAAGGACTATTAAAATTCCTCCAACCAAACTAGCTAAGTAAAACAGCCATAAGGCAACCACCAAAAAATAACCCATCATAAGTAACCAACAAAGGAAGCATCCCCACAACCAAGGAAAACTAGAAACCTACAAAGTACCACACAATAAAGGCCCAAAAAAAGCTTAATAACCATAGGAAGGCAACAACAGTAGCTTGCCAGGACCTGCTGAAAAACCAAACTTTCTCAACAACAAAGACTAAATTGGCATATAGCATAACAACAACACAAAATGTGTTGCAAACAATGTACCCAGCAAAGGCTAATTCCAGGAGAATAACCAAACTCAAAATTAAGGAAAAAGAAGATTCCAACAATAAATAATAAGGAACTGGGAGGAAAACCCAAAAAAGCAGCCAAGAAATTCTCCAAAAGAAGGCCTAGAAAGGAAACAACTAATAGTTCCCACTAGGAAGGCCACCCATCCAACCATGAAAACTAGTAAAAAGTAATTCAAGTTCTAGAGGAGAGTAAACAAACCAACTAGTGCAGAAAAAGAATAAAGCCAGAGAAGAAACCATCTCATCCACCAACAACCAAAGTAACAAGGTAGAGAAGACATACCGGAGGAAAACCAAGCCAACCTAGAAAGACAGAGAACCAGGTAGCAACCATGCCAACCCAAAATCTAGAGGTCAAAACAAAACCCATCTTAGCCAAAAAAGTGAAAATAAGTTTAGGTTTAGGGTTTAGGGTTAGTGGGTCTGTGTGGGTTTAGGGTTTTATGTTTAGGCTCTAAGCTTTAGGGTTTTGAGAGTTTAGGGTTAGGGTTTAGGATTTAAGGTTTAGGGTTTATGGTTTATGGTTTAGGTTTTAGTGTTTAGGGTTGCAGGTGGGTTTAAGGTGTAGCTTTGTTTAGGGTTTAATATTTAGGGTTTATAGTTTTTTAGGGTTTAGGATTTAGGGTTTAGGATTTAAGGGTTTAAGGCTTAGGGTTTTTTAGTGTTTAGGGATTAGGGTTTAAGGTTTAATATTTATTTTAAGCAGGGTATTTTTTTAAATTAACTAAACTAGTAGTTTAGGTTTATTTAGTTTATTTAGTTTATTTATTTATATTTATTTTATTTTTTTTATTTAATTTTATTTTTTATTTAGTTTAGTTTATTTATTTTAGGTTTATTTATTTTAGTTTAGGTTTCTTATTTTATTTTATTTTTTTTTAAGTTTATGTTTATTTTTGTTAGACTAATTTTATTTTATTTTAGTTTTTTTTATTTTTTAGGTTTAGTTTAGGTTTTTTATTTTATTTTTAGGTTTAGGTTTTTATTTTAAGTTTATTTTTATGTTTTATTTTTTAGTTTAGGTTTATTTTTAATTTAATTTATTTTATTTATTTTAGGGTTTTAATTTAGTTTATTTTATGTTTAGGTTTAGGTTTTATTTATTTTAGTTTAGATTTAGGTTTATTTTATTTTGTATATTTTAGGTTAAGATTTTTTTTCCATTAAGGGTTTAGGTTTTATTTTTTATTTCTTTTTAGGTTAATTTATTAGGATTAGGTTTTTATTTAGTTTTTATTTTACTTTTATCTTTATTTTCTTTTACTATTTTTATGTTTTATTTATTTTTTTTAGTTTAGTTTTTTTTTTTTTTATTTAATTTTATTTTTTTAGGTTTAGTTTAGTTTTATTTTGTTTATTTTTTTATTATTTAGTGGTTTTTATTTATTTTATTTTATTTTAGGTTTTACTTAGTTTGGTTTTTTTGTTTTGTGGTTTAGGGTTTGGGTTTAGGTTCAGTAGGTTTGGATTTTAGGGTTGGTTAGGGGGTTTGGTTTAGGGTTTAGGGTTTTAAGATTTAGGGTTTAGTCTCAGGATTATTTTTGTTTTGATTTAGGGTTGGGTTTTATTTTTATTTATTTTTAAATTAAGTAAACTAGGAGGTTTAGGTTTGTTTAGTTTATTTAGTTTAATTTTTTTATTTTAATTTCTTTTATTTTTTATTTTTATTTAGGTTTATTTTTATTTTTAATTAGTTTAGTTTATTTATTTTGGATTTATTTATTTTAGTTTAGGTTTTTTATTTCAGTTTATTTTTTAGTTTAGGTTTAGGTTTAGGTTTAGGTTTAGGTTTATTTTTTAGTTTAGTTTTATTTTAATTTTATTTTTTAGGTTTAGGTTTTATTTTTTATTTTAAGGTTTAGACTAAGGTTTTTATTTTAATTTTTTAGGTTTATGTTTTAGGTTTTTATTTTAGGTTTATTTTAATGTTTTATTTTTCAATTTAGGTTTAGGTTTATTTTTAGTTTATTTTATTTTATTTAGTTTAGGTTAAGCTTCAAGTTTTGTTTATTTTAGGTTTAGGTTTAGATTTTATTCATCCTAGTTTAGTTTATTTTAGTTTAGGTTTAGGTTTATTTTGTTCTATTTTTTAATTTTTAGGCTTTTTTTTAGTTTAGGGTTTATGTTTTATTATTTATTTATTTTTAGGTTTTATTTTTAGATTTATTTTGTAGGTTTAAGTTTTTATTTAGTATTTATTTCATTTTATTTTAGGTTTATCTTATTTTTATTTTAGGTTTAGTTTTTATTTTATTTAGGTTTTTCAATTTTTTAAGTTTAGTTTAGGTTTTTATTTCTTTTATTTTAGTTTAATTTTTATTTTTTATTTTATTTTCTTTTTTAGGTTTAGGTTTAGGTTTTACTTTAGGTTTTTATTTTATTTTATTTTATTTTATTTAGGTTTTGGTATATTTATTTGTTTTATTTTTAGGTTTTATTTAGTTTAGGTTTAAGTTTTGAGCTTTTTATGGTTTAGGGCTTATGGTTTGTTTAGTGTTTAGGGTTTGGCATTTAGTGTTTAGGGTTTTTTTTATTTTTTTATTTAGGGAAAGTTAGAATTTTATTACCATAAAAATAAAGGAAACATTGTCCTTAAAAGGGGTAAAACTCAAAGTTCTACTACTCATAGAGCTACAAGAAACCTAAAGAGCTAAACCCCATCAAGTATAATGGAAAAAAAAAATTAAGCAAATACATTAAAAGCAAATGAGAAAAGACACTAAATAAGACTAATATAACTTAAGAAAGCAATAAAAGACTAGTTAGAAACCATGATCCCTTTGAGAAGTCAAGATAAGCAAGATCCACATCAATTGAGTTGACTGAGTAAAGATGATTCCATCTGTGAAGTTCCAACCCGCAAAGAGTTCTACAAACACTACAAAGGCAATGGTCATAGCTCAAGGGAAAAGATAAAGTAAACAATTTAGAAAGATTTGAGAAAGAGAAGGCTCAGGCTCGTGTAAGATCATCTCAAGGGGCAACAATACATATGAACATACAACCTTCATGAGAATCATATGCACCCTGCCAACTAGAGAGAACATATGAGGAAACATCAAGGCCATCATAGCCAGCATACCTAATATAAGAAACCATCCAAGGAAAAACATTCCATTGTGATCCGCAAACAAACACAAAAAAATAGCAAGCTAGCACCAACCAACCCACCAACCAAAACCCACAAACCAACCACTTAAAGCCAATATCCTAGTTAAAGGATCTGGCGAGCTAAAATAAACCAAGCAATAACTCCACCAAAGCCACCACCAATAAAGAGAAACACAAAAAAGTCAGATAAATAGGGCAAACAACACAAAGCAAAATAATCATAGCATAGAGAGGAAAGCCATACAATCCAAATTCAAGGAAAAACCTCCACCCAAATAAAAAAATAGGAGATAAACATCATTAGAGAGAGGAAAGCCATAGCATAGAAAGGCCAAGAGAGCATCTAGAAATTACCATCAAAACCACCACCAAGGTAGCCAAAAGAACAGGAAATCCACCACCACCAGCCAAGAGGCAAATATCATGAAACAAAGGGAGACAAATAAACTAGAGGGAGTCAATACCAACAGCCAACATAAATCCCAAAACACCAAGCCATGACACAAGCATCCAAGGCAAGACAACAACCACAAAAAACCCCTTAAGCAACCAACCACAAACAATAAGTCCTAAAATAGGACCAAAAAAACCACAAGAGCTCATATCATCCACAAACAAAATAGCCAATAAAATAACCAGCAAAACAATAGTTGAGTAGTGAGAAATCGAGCAACAAAAAAATTGACACCAAATCAAAAAAAAAAAATAAAAGAAAACAACTCAAGAGAGGATAACCAACCCAGGAGCAGACCATAAACCCAACCAAAGAACCCAACCAAAAGCACCTAAACCAACCATCAAACACAGCTAACACATCCACCCAACCAACCAAACCAACCAACCAAAATAGCCAACCAGCCTAGTAAGCCCACAAAATTAACTAGTTGACAAAGCTAATACATAGCCCAAAAAAAGGAAAAGAATAATAGTAGACAAATCCACAACCCACTAAGAGATCTCCAAAATAACCAATAAAAAAATGATAGTCACCTAGCCAGAAAAAAGTCCAAGAGGACCACCCAACCACAAGGAGCAAAATTGTAATGAAAGAAATAAGGCCAGAGGAAAACAAAACCCATTCCAAATCCCAAAGGGCAGACAATTGCCACAAATAAAAAAAGTCAGAAGACAACAACTACATAACAGCTACCTCCAATCCATAAGACAGAGGGAAAAACCAACCAGCAGAAGCCTCCAAGCCAAACCAAGAAAGGAGAACCTCAACCACATAGAAAACCCAAAACTAGGCCTAGCCAGAAGAGGCCAACAACAACCATGAAAAATATAACGACCCAAAACAACTAGGTAGATGTATGATGAAAATAGAACCAAAGAAACCAATAGAACTAAAAAAATCCAAAATAAGGCCATAGCTAGCCAAACTGAGGCAAACCCAACATCCATTAATAAAGGTAGCCAAAAAATATACCAAAACCCAATAGAGACCCTCAAAAAAATGACTAGCTATGTGATAGAGCCATAGAACAAAAAACCACCACCAAAAGGATAGGGAAACCAATTAAAACTACTACCACCAAAAATGGGTCACCAAGTATGGGGTTAAGAGGAATGGGGTTTAAGTAAAAATAAACTCAAGAAAACCACTTCTGGTGAGGGAAGCATAAAATAAACAACCAAAAAATACTTGAATAAAACCACCATAGCAAAATGATCAAATAAATAGCAAAAGGCTAAAATGAGGTAAGGAAGTCCAGGTTATCCAGATTCCACATAGATGCTTAGGTAAGTTATGGTTATCAAATAAAGTGAGCTCATTTAATTTCCAAATTAGCCGAAATTGGCACAAACATTACCTACAAAAAGAATGTGAAAATTTTTGTAGCAAACTTGAGAAAGAAGCTTTTAGTGTGATTAAGAAGATAAAATAAGTCAGATTCCCATTTTATTATTATTGGGCATATCAAGTAATAGAGCATCAACTTCAATCCAAATATTAAAGAGGTTTTCTTAAACAAATATCAATAGCTTTGTTAACAACCATGATAAATAATAGAACAAGTTTTAGGTTGGCAAAAGCACAAATGATAGTACCTTTAGAATCCTTAAGAATTACACCACAACCATATTTGTTTGGGGAAATAGAACCATCAATATTGATCTCAATAAAATTTTATGTTGGCTTAATCCAATATATAATCCTAATACTCTTGTAGGAAGGATCATCATGCAAAGTGAAACCCAATTTTTTAGCCACAAATTTATAACCTCTAAAGTGAAGATTACTAATTAAATTTGCATTAAACAAAGCATGAATTTTTCTTTAGTTTTGGCAAGGATCCTTTATGGTTAATAGGATACCACATATTTAGAATCATTTCTATCCATCCAAATGAACTAAATAATAGTAATAGCAATTAAAACTTTGATATAACCTTTCATTTGTGGAAACAAACTTCAAGAAGTTGATATAATGAAAGAGAGCCAAAATAGTTAGTGTTAAATAAATCATCATACCATATCCAAAGTTTGGAAGCAATAACACCATTGATAAAAACATGATTAACATTTTCAATATGAAAGAAACAATAGTACTTAGACGGTAAATAAAACACTTTAAGCCAGAGTAAGGAATCAACAAGTATGAAGTTATTAAAATCCTCCAAGCTAAAATAGAATAAGAAATGAGAATGATATTGTTCCAAAGTTTAATGAAAATAGTAGAGGTGTTTTGTTTATTTCTAATAAAAATTTGATCCAATTTATTAGAAAAGATAGTGATGATGGAAAACTTATCAAAAAAAGAAATAAGAATGTAGTTCTCAAGTTTGTTTCATTCCAATTATTAAGCCATAAAGAGTTAACTTTCATAGAAGAAGTAGGTGTGTAGATAAAAGGACTCAATAGAGCCATTGCCAAGCCAATTGTCTTGCCAAAAGAAAGAAGAACGAATGAATACCCCAAGATATTAAGGATTCAACAACCCATTAAATGGAGCAAAGCCTTTTCCAAATTGGAGAGTCACAACTTTATAAGCAAGGTAAGAGGTGTTTACCTTGGAAATATTTTCCATCATAAAATTTTCCTAAAGGCTATCATTCTTCTAAAATTCCATAAACTTATGAGAGAAGCCTGATAGCATCAATGAAATAGGTTTGCAACCAAGACCACCTTAACCCAATGGACCACAACATTTATTCTAGGAAGTCCAATGCATTCTTTTAATAGAATTATTGGACCGCCAAAAAAATTTATTAAGCAAGCAATCAATTCTGATAAGAGTAGAATTAGTGGGAATAATAGTTTGAATGAAATAAAGAGGTATTGAATTGATAGTGCTTTTAAGAATTGTGAGTCTGCCACCAAAGAAAAGTAAATGGAATTCCCAAAGAAAAATTTATTTAAAATTTTTCGAATTAACTCATCAAAAATGTGGGATCATTTTGGACCTTCAAAAAGAGGAGCACTCAGGAACTTAAAAGGTAAGTGTTGATGTTTAAAATTAGTGATATGCATGATTTGATTAATTTTATTATTGGAGATATTTGAAGAAGTAATAAAACAACTTTGTTATCATTTAGAAAGCCCACTTTCTACCAAATTTATTTAAAAAATCTTGAGGTTCTTGATATGATGAAGAGAAGCATTGCAAAAAATAATAAAATCATCAAAAAGTTTAAGTGGAAAAAGAAGACCACCAAGAGTTATGTAGTACATACTAGGATTGTTTAAGAATAACTCATTGATGCTCCTAGATAAGTACTCAACAATAATAATAAATAAAGTAGGAGATAAAGGATGCCCTTGTCTTAATACATGGGAAGAAGGAAAGAAACCCA
This sequence comes from Cymbidium sinense, assembly GCA_021442155.1. Lineage (NCBI taxonomy): Eukaryota > Viridiplantae > Streptophyta > Magnoliopsida > Asparagales > Orchidaceae > Cymbidium > Cymbidium sinense. The sequence goes on along the minus strand of JAKCPB010000225.1, from coordinate 237,423 downwards.
AAGCTTCCCCATTAAGCAAAAATATAGAACCAACATTATTAATAAAATTTTAATAAGAAAAATAAATTTAGTAAAACCCAAAAAATTCATAATATGAAAAGGAAATCAATAGATATTATCAAAAGCATTGGAAATATCTAATTTGAAAAGAATGTTTTCACCTCTAGTCTTAGCATCTAAATCATGAATTAATTCTTGGGCAAGTAAAATGTTATCAAAAAAAAATCTACCTCTAACAAAATCGGTTTGGTTGAGAGAGATAATCTTATGAAGTAAAGGACTAAGCCTATTGGTAAGAATTTTGGAAATCAAAGAAGGTGGAAAGAATAATAGGTCTAAAATCACCCAATAGTTTGGGTTTTCTTTCTTAGGTATGAGAACAATGTGCTAGAAAAATATCTAGAAAAGATTACCTTCAAAAAATCAACCACCTCAATCATATCATTTTTAATAATCCAACATTTTAAAATTGGGTAGCCTCTGACCAGCAATAGAATCTATGTTCATGCTATTAAGATATTTAAAAATATCATCTTCAGTAACAATAAGTAAGAAAATTATTATCATCATTTGTAATAATAGAAGAAATTATGATTTAGAAATAGATTCAAAGAGCAACTCTTATTAAGCATTCTAAAGTAATTAATGATTGAATCCTTAATACCATTATTCTAAATCCATTCTCCATTTTCATCTTTAATTTTTTGAATATTATTTAAGGCTCTATTTTTGTTAACTAAAGCATGGAAATATCTAGTATTCCTGTCTCCATCCGCAATGTGTTAGCGAATTTTTGGCCCAATAAGTCTCTTCCATATTTTGAAAATTAACAAGCTTATCTTTCACTTCAATCAATTGTTTAATGTTAGAAGGATCAGACATAACAGAGACTTCAAGATCACAAACCAATTTTTCCAAATCTTTCATATTAGCGCAAAGATTTAAAGATTATGCATATTCCACTAACCCTAATTTTGTTTAAGTCTTTTAAGCTTAAACCAACATCCATTCATCCCCAAAATAGAATTATGAAGATGTAAAGGAGCTTTGCAATTGTTAGCCACAACATTAAAGAAATCAATATGCTGAATCCACATGTTCTGAAATCTAAAAGGAGAGAAATTTTTAATCTATTAGAATTATCTTTAATAGAAACCAAAAGAGGAGCAATGATGGTTTAGTTAAATAATTAAAGAAGTAATAGGCCATTGAGTAATCCAATGAGTATTAAAAGAATTGGTCCAACCTTGCCAAAGTAAAAGTTTTGCCAAGTCTAATTAGAACCATTAAAACCAATATTAATCAAGTTACAATCAAGGATCATATTGGAAAATTCTTCCAGGGAATGAATATTACAAGAGCAACCACCACTTCATTCAAAAGATAACAAAATAGTGTTGAAATCACCACCAACCAACCAAGGTTTATTATCAGAGGTTGAAAAATGAGTCAAGTTATCCCAAAGAAGATTTCTACCAGATCTATTACAAGATGCAAAAATAAAAGAGCCTAAAACACAATAATCACCATAAGAGATTTGAGCATTAATAACTTGATGAAAATCATCAAGAATAGAAACATCTACAAAGTTAATCCAAAAACACCAAATCTTATTACTAATATTAGAGAAAACTTTATTGTAACTAATTATTCTAGCAACATGTTTAATTTTATTAACATAATAAGTGCTCAAGAATAATAAGTAAAGAAATATTATGGATAATAAAGATTTCTAATATGTTTACAAAAAGAGTGTACAATCCCTCTAACATTCTAAACTAAAAATTAAACATAAAAAAGAAAAGCGGGGAGGTAAAAGTTAATTGAGAGAAGGAGGGAGGTCGCAATGCTCTAGTCTTTCTTGCAATTTGGGAGGAAATTTTAAATTTTTTTTTTTTAAATAGAAAGTTTGGAAGCTTTTTTTGAATCATCATTCAAAAAGGATTTAGCAACATTAGTCATAGATTAGGGGAAATCTCTTGATGAGAAGTGAATTCTCCTTCTTCCAAGAAACTAGAATTTATTAAAGACAAATGAGCTTCGAGAATAGCAAGGGAGGGAGTAGAAAATGATTTATTAAGAAGGAAAATGGGAACACCAAACCCTTCCTCATCATTAGCCAAATTATTAGATAAAAGCAAATCTTTTGAGAAGTTAAATCATCCTGAATTTGGAATATGGAATCAGGTTTATCAACCTGATTATCATGAGGTATTAAAGCCATATTCTCCATTGAATTAGAATGATGCATAATATTAAATTCCTCATTTATGTTCTCCATTAAAGCTTCATTTTAATATATCAAAGCTAGCAAGGATGCAGGGATCAAATCAGAGGAAACAAAATCCTCATTCAAAAGTTTAGAAAAGCTATTATTGTTCACATTAGAAGCCTTCAATTGCTCAGAAGAAGTAAAAGGTAAATTTGCCTTACAAGGAACATTCAAAGAGTCCATTTTTCCCAAAGTAGTTTTTTGAAATTTAACAATGGTCACTAGGTTATGGAATAGAAGTTTTCTTAATAGAATTTTTTTTTAGGTGAGGATGAAGAATGAAACATTCGAATTATCGCCCATGGATTTTGTAGTGAGAATAAAAGATATGAAAATTTTTAATTTCAATTTTTTGCATATAATCATAATTTTTAGATCCAAACCAGATTTCTTTCGGGTGTTTCTTGGTATTGTCCAATTCAAGAAGGATTCTAGCCACTAAAGGATGAGATTTTGTAATCGTTGCTTGATCAATTTACAATGGCTGACCAAATAAGGCACCCACAACAAAAAGGAATTCATGGTTAATGAAATGAATAGGCATATTGGGGAGAGAAATCCAAACTAATTGGGATTTTTCCTTAATATCAAATAGTGGAGTCCTTTTTAGCAACCTCATTTGGGAATTAAAAACAAAATAAGAGTGATGAGACAAAACATGAGAGTAATCCAAATCATTCATCAACGAATTAAAATGTGGTGAGGATCAAAAGAAACATAAAAGCACCCAAAAGTTTTAGACTATGAAAGAAAGAGCGAATGTTTTCTAGATTAGGACTATGAAGAGTAAACTTTCCAACCAAAGTTAATTCAAAAGGCTTAGCAAGCTTTTCCATAATCTAATTAGAGCACATAACCACATGCATGCCTTGAAAATAAGTCAAAATAAGTTCCAGAGACTTACCTAAACATCCATCCTTACTAGTGAGAACATCTTTGAATGATTTCGAAGTAGCCGAAGCCATGGTAGATGATGCCCTAGCAGGATCCATAGGATCTTTTGATTTTGCCCAAGGAATCATCAGAGAAGATGCCAAGTCCTGATGTCACTCAAGGAAGAGATGAAATTGACTAGTGCCTATCGATTCGAGAAGGAATCCAGTGAGAATTGTTCAAATCAATCTTCAAACAGCATCTAGAAAGCCAAAAAATGAGAGGGGGAAAAGGAAAATTGCCAGAACACGAGGAGAGGGCTGGCAAGAGATTTTTCACTTTAATTTTAAATATTAAGGTTTAGGTTTATGGTTTATGGTTTAGGGTTTAGGTTTTAGGATTTAGGTTTATGGTTTAGGGTTTTAGGTTATGGTGTTTATTTTTGAGGTGGGACACCACAAAATCTTGTGAGTATTTATTGAAGTGATCAAGTACTACATTAAGGTATGATGCACTATCTTGATATAGAAATCATCACCCTATAGATAATCACATAATAAGGACTCCTAAGGCATGATGAGTTTTTGAATGTACTAGAGATCTTTCCTCTACTTTACATGGAAAAGTAAAGAAGGGTTTATATTAAGCCAAGTTAATTAAGTTCCCTATGGAGGCAAGCCTCCATAGTTAATTACATCATAAGGAATGGGAATTTCTTATGAATACTCTTGATTAAAGTAGAAATTAAGGTCTCCAAAGATTTCAAGGCTAGACTATCAAAAGATTATTTGTATTGAAAAATCAAATGGGATTGTTCAAGGAGAAGACTTATTATTGAAGCCAAAGAGAATGAGTAGGAAATGCTCATGATACAAGGAAGCCTAAGTGAGCATTTCAATTTATCTTATGGTTGGGATTTATATGTATGAAGTTGAAGAGTTTTATTTTATTGAAGTTGACATTTTATTAGAAAGCTAGGACTTATAATCCAACAACATAAAATTATGTAAATGCCTAAGAGGTGAGAATTTATGCTAGTAGCCTAAAGAAAATAGCTACCTTAGATTATAAATCTAGGGAGCTTTAGCATAAGCCAAAGCACGACCTAAGTTTGAGCAAAGATGGGTATATGGTTTACCTCCACAAGAGAGGATAAACCACCCGACTGTTGGGCTTACAACCGCCTGAGTCATAGCCAGCTATGTCCTCTATGCTTTAAATTCATGTAGGCAAGTCTTTTGAGTTGCAAGATAGCTAGGGTAGTTATTATTTAGAAAGAGACTAGAGTCCTTAAATCACTCTAAGATACTAGAGGATGAGTGGTATGAGTAATGACTTAATCTACAAATGCAAAATCTTTTCAAATTTTATTTCAATTTGACACTTCATTTTGACAAAGGCTTTAGGATTTTGATGCTTATATGCTTGATGAAAATAGGTTATGGGCCAAATCAGCTAGAAGAAGGTGTTCTCCACCACAAGGGATGCCCTCATAGGTCAAGCATTCCTCTATCGTGCAAGTATGGAGATCCTTCATGTTCAAGAGAGAAAGAATATGCATGCATGTTATGAGACATTCAACCATTCAACTAAGGGATTGCTAAATATTTTAATTATTTTATTTAGAACCTAGGCTTTATGGTGAGTTTATGAGTTATTTTAAATATTAATTAAGTTATTATTTGGGTAGAGAAATTAATTTTATCCTAGAGAGCATCCAAGCCACACATTAAAGCATCAAACATATAAGAAACTAAGAAAGGCATGTTGTTTCTAATGAATCTAAATACAACATCAAACAATTTTATAGACTACCATAAAAGAATAAAAGGCTGGTGTGGTCAGGTTCCATCATACACCCCAAAAAGAGAAAATGGGTAGCCGAGCTCTACCCATATACAACCTAGTATATAAAATAATAATTACAATTATAAATAATAAATGCTATGGGGGTCTTCAAGTATTCATTATTCATGTCTCCTTCATTTCTTCATATCTTTGCTTCTTTTGATGTGGTAGGCTTTAAGGCATCACATGGCACCCCAGGACTAAGCCTCTAGCCAATGCTCATCCTAAACCCCATAGCACTAATCCTAATTCCTTATATTAAACAAGTGTTAGCTAAACACATAAAAAAAACCAAAGTAGTTATATCTATAATTTGAACTTAGCACCTCACATGGGTAACCAAGCCCTGTAACTTGGATTATGCTTATGGGCTTAAGCAACCTACAAAGAGAGCATTTATATTTATTTTTAATTGGCCCCTTAAGCACAATCCCTTATAACAAAATAAAGTTAGACTATCAATGACCTAACGTCAAACCTACGATCCACATTCCTAACATCCAGCCTAAAAATATTACATCACAAAACAAAATACAACATCAACCATACAATCAACACATCGACCTAACCTAATTCTAAGGTTGGTGACCTAGTATTCTAGTGTGTGAAAAAAGGGTTTGTGTGACAAGACATTACTAGGCTTCTTTAGTTTAAGTTTCATTTGGAGTTTGAATTTGTTTAAATTTTCCTTTAGCTAGTTTTAATTTAAATGATTTAATGATTTATTTTCCATTTTTATTTCACTTTTATTTGGTTAAAGTGATATTTAGATTTTCAAGAATGAAGAGTAGAATGAATTCCATTTTTGGATGGAACTCACCATATTCTACATCCTAACTCCCAAAGAGTCTCCAAGGTCCTTGGTATCTTAATTAGCCCATTTGAATTTATGTGATTGATTTTATTTGATTAATGTTTGTTTGATTTAAATTAGATTTTTAAAATTTGAGTTTACATAATCTTCATTTATTTTGATTGATTAATTTTGGATTAGATATTTTGATTTAATTAAATTTTGATAATTCAATATCCTTAATATCTAATGAAGTTTAAGTTTATTTAATTTCATATATTCTGATTGATTAATTTTGGATTAGATGTTTTGATTTAATTAAATTTTGATAATTCAATATCTTTAATATCTAATGCTTTTCTTTTTTTTGGTTTTAATTTCATATGATTTTTGTCATTTCAATGTTTGTTTAAATTCATTGATTTTTATTATTTTATTTGAATTTTGTTTGGATTGGTGAATGTATTTTCATTTACTTATGGTTTATTTGATGTTTAATGTGTTCTTTCATTTAAATTCTAATTATAACTTATTAAATTTAGCCATCTAGTTTATATAAATGATTATCTCTTTAGCTTAATGATTATTATCTTTTCTTACTTCAATAGGTTTGTTTATCTGGATTTTACTTTTGTTTAACTTATTTTGGTATTGATTGAAATTTGGAGTAATTGGATATGATTTAATAAATTTTGAGTTTATATTTAATTTTATGTTTATTTGATTTGATTATGATATTTAGAATATGAATTATACAAGTTTGCTCATACTTTTTTCTTGACTTTAATTATCTATGTCCTACGGGATGTGAGTTTATATATATATATATATATATATATATATATATATATATATATATATATATATATATATATATATATATATATATATATATGTTTTAAATGTGATTTGAATTAGTTAAGAATTCCTCCAAAATTTTATATGAATAACTAATCAAATAAAGCTTAGCCAATTGTAATAGTTGAGTTAATTATAATTAAGGATATGTCACATAACTAAATTTTCTTTTGATTTTAGAATCAACATATAACAATAAGAGATTAAATTGATTTTATAATTGACTTTCATAAATTATGTTCAAACAACTTTTTTATATTCAATTATAATATTTATAATACTATTGGTTTAGTTAATTTTTTTTCCTTTTTATACTAAGTTTTACTTAGATTTTATGATAATTTAATTTGCATTTTTTTTGTTTGATCACATATTATTATTTTTTGTTTTGTTTGGAATTCTAAAGATTGATTAACTCCTTTTTTAGATTCAATTGAATTTAATAATAAATAAAATAAGGTGGATTAATCGTTATCATTCAATCAAAAATCAAATAGCCCACGAGTTAATCATGGCTTGATAGATGGAATCAAATCACTACGCCATTCAACCTAATCAAAAATATTCATTTCAAACACATAAAATAAATAGTTTTGCTTTTGTCTCTAAACTGTCGCCAAAAGGATTAAAAAGTAAAGTGCACGGGTTCTAAAGGTTGGATTCTAACCATCGATTCAACACATCAAACATAAGATCCCTAAGGCTTTCTAAGTGTTAAGAATTATACCTCACTAGAGCTAATGTCTAGTGGATTCTAACGAGGTGGCTTCATTTAGAAGAAATGAAGCCCTATTGAGATGCTTGTTGGGTTGGATCAATACTTCAGCTAGCATTCCTTTTCTTTGCTCATATGGTTCACTTTAAATGCTTCCTCATTGATTGAAGATAGTGTTCGTTGAATTGGTCAATTTGAACAGCTTTGTTGAGACACGAGGGTGCTTCGCCAGATGTTTCTAGGCTTGCCTCCTCACCAAGTATCCCATAAGCTCACTCACGGCTGCTACTTACAAGAGCTTCATTTCTCTCATGGACAAAATTGTTAAAAGCAAGCTGGTGGACATATCACCCTTACATGCGCTTGTGAGAGAAGAGTAGTTCAAATGCGCCAATGGAGGGAAACCCGGATGGAGAATTGGAGTGGAATGCTAGAAGAAGGAAAGGAGGTTCAACATATAAGGAGATTAAAGTTGCTATAATATTTTTGTAAGGAAATATGGAGAAGATCAAGTGTTGGCTGCCTAATAGAGGAAGAGGGCGAGAGGAGAGAGGCTCAATGCTATAGCATGATACTGTTGAACTAAAAATGAGAGGGATGAGAAGAATGTCTACAGCCAGAAAGAGGTTAAAGAGGACTAAATTTTGCATTGAGGTGGAGCGATGAATATTCTCACAGGTTATAGTGCCTCTTGACCTATGGGCTTGGGGATGAAGCTTTCCATGGATAAGAGTGTCGCATGAGTCTTGGCTTGACTGCACACAAGTAAAAGAGAGGGTGTGTGGCTAGCCTTTGAATCAATTAGAGGGGAGGAAGTACCAAACCGGCAAGAGGATGAGATGTTGCTCATGCACGACCGATATGGAGAGTGAAGATGGATGAACAAAGGGACTCCAATCCCATGCTAGCCTGATCATGGAATGAGATGTGGGATGGCTTTGACTACACTTGCATGAAGGAAGATGAGAGAGGTCGCTTCTCTTAAAAAATGGCAAGGATGAGAGGCTCATGCAAAGGAGAAAAAGCTCCACTTTCTCTCTTGTTCCCGGCCCAGTGTGGGATGAAAATGGAGGAGGAGATGGTATTCACAAAGAAACATGGAAAAGAGTCTCAGCCCATGATTGTTGTTTTATATTTTTAGTTTTTGTCAGGGATGGGAGGCTTTGTATGGATAGAGAGGAAGAGAGAGAGAGAGAGAGAGAGAGAGATGGCTTGCGTGCTCCAAGAGAGTAAGATAAGATATTTTATTTTATTTTATTCTTTTAAAGTTGGAGAGTATGTTTTCATTTGAATAGAAAATAAAAAAAAATTATTTGAGATTCACGTGAACTAAAAAAAAGACTTGATGCTTTTGCTAGCATTAATAAAAGGGTGATGTCCAAATTTATTATTATTTTATTTTAATTTTAATGGGATAAATGTGGCATGAGAATGTTAACATACATTCTTGATAAATAAATAAATATTTTTATCTTGGTGTCACGTGACAAAGGATGGAATTTTTTTTGTTATTGTGCTTTTTATAGACTTATTCTTTTTTTTATTTATAAATCTTCACAATTTTAATAGTTTTGATATTATAGTTTTAATTTAACTGAAGTTTATAAATTATATATACCATAATTAATTATTAAAATTGTATATTTATTATTTATTTAGTAGTTAATTATTTTGATTTAATTTTAATCAAATTTATATTTGATGTTCAAATTTAATTATATTTCTATTTCAATTATACAATGACAATGTTGTTTTTTTTTTATATATGATTGATTTTCTAATTTTGATAGTTTGAATTGCCTGCTAATTATATTTTGTTTCAGTTGGGCTTAATTGATTTAAATGATCAATTTGGCTCAATTATGGTGTGTTTGGGTTACACTCAAGTTTGATTAATTGTTTAAGATGATTTGGAGTAATTGATCTCACTTGATTTGATGTAGATTTAGATTTAAGCCCATTTTGACCAAAATTAGGCTTAATGGGCCACATTGAACTTATTTGAGTTAAATGATCAAATTTATTAAATTAAACCCAATGGTTAGCTAAATTTTATCTAATTATAAATTTAAAATGATTTTGGATGTTTGATTTGAATTAATTTTCAATTTAATTTGAATTTAGATTTAATAGCATCCATCTCTTTCATTAGGTGGCCAAATCAACCCATTTGGATCTTCATTAAAATTAGATTTATTTAGTTTTAGATCAAACATGTTGATTTGATGATTTTGAGTCTTTGGAGTGGCTCAATTTGATCAAATTTTAATTTGTTGACTTTGTCTTAGTGGAGCCCACGTGGGTCTACTCTAGGTCAAATGACCTATTTGCTATTTTGTCCCATCTTGATTTCTTTTTAGTTGTTTGTGTTTATGCATTGATTTCATGTTTTGATTCAATTTAATTTAGTTTAATTTTGATTTAATTAAATTTTTTATTTGGACTTAGGTGATTTGGAGCTTATTTGTATATTTTGGGTCAAATGGGTTAGGGTTTGACCTGGCTTGATTGATTTGATTGTAGATTTTGGTATGGCTTGAAGTGATGATTGAAGGATTGATTAATTTATGAGAAAATCAATTGAGTTAGGTTTGATTTGGATGAGATTTCTAAGTCCATGAAATTGGCTAAGGGTTTGGATTTGGATTTTATTTGATTTTGATTTAGGATCATGATTTAAAGTTGAGTTTGAGTTTGAATTTGATAAATTGATTGAAGGTTTGAATTGATCTTTGAGAAAATCAATTTGGATTGATTTGGATTTGGCTAAGCTAAGTCTAAGTGATAAATCATAGGCTTAGGAAGGATTTTGATTTTGGATTCAATCATGGGCTTCAATCATTTGATTTGGATTTGAATTTTATTTCTATAGAATTGAATTTGAGTTTTGGTTTGAGAAGGTGAACAAAGGTGATTTAGGCTATAGAGTGAGTCTCCTTAATCCCAAGGCATAGCCTAATCTATGGTTAACCCTCTAAGTCTTTAGGCTTAGGTTAAGTGTTCACCTAATTGCTAGAAGTGTCTTATGACTAAGGAAGTCTTAGTGAAGGAAGACTCATAGTCTAAGAAAAGAGGTTAAGAACTCACTCCAAAAGTGAGGTCAACAAAAGGACCTCCAATAGGTGTGGTGTAATTGACAAGGCACATCGCACATACTGGCATTGACTGAGATGATCAACAACATCCAAAAGATTGCAAGTACTAATGCAAATGATCTATGCTAAAGTTTTAAAGGTATAGAATCACAATCTTAGTAATGCAAAACTTGGAATTTCATGGGACATGAAGGAAGATTTACATGCATGAGGTTTGGGTGAGGGCATAAAAGGAGAAATCCATCGAGGATTGAGTATGAACCTTCCACTAGAGAAGCAGTTCAAGCTATCCATGGAGATATGGATTTGAGTTTGATTGAATATGATTTATTATGTGTCTCAGGGATAAGAATCTATAACCCATTGGGGATCAAGATCAAATTAATTTTAATTTATTTTATTTTAATTGATATGGAGGCATATCCGCTAGGGATATGGATTTGAATCTACTAGGGATGGAGAATGTGAACCTTCCACTAGGGAAACAAATTTGGGCTATCTACTAGGGATAAGAGTTTGATTGGATTTCTTATGGCTCCACTAGGGAGAATGGTTGTGAATTGAGGGTACATCCGCTGGGACATAAGGTTTGAATTTGTTAGATTTTGATTTAGGCTCCACTAAAAGACTAATTGATACCACCGGGTGAAGTTTTGTTGATATGTTTAATTTGACTCCACTAGGAATGTTGGTTTTAAATTTGGTTGCATAAAGGAAGATGTGAGAGGTCAGGCTTCTTAAAAAAGAGGGGGAGAGGCTCATGAGAGAGTGGTATTGGCCAAACAGAAAGAAAGTCACCATGATTGTATTTTTACTTATGGGAGGCTCTATATGGAGAGAGAGAGAGAGAGAGAGAGAGAGAGAGAGAGAGAGAGAGAGAGAGAGATGGCTCGCATGCTCCAAGTGGGTAAGATAAGATATTTTATTTTATTTTAAAGCTAGAGAGCACATTTTCATTTGAATAGAAAATAAAAAAATTTATTTGAGATTAACATGAAATAAAAAAGGTACTTGATGCTTTTTCTAGCTTTATTAAAAGAGTGATGTCCAAATTTATTATTATTTTATTTTATTTTTTAACGAGATAAATGTGGCATGAGAATGATAGCATACATGCTTGATAAATATTTTTTTTCTCTTGGTGTCCGTGACTAAGGATGGAATTTTTTTTGTTATTGTTTTTTTAGACTTATTCTTTTTTTATTTATAAATCTTCATAATTTTTAATAATTTTGATATTATAGTTTTAATTTAACTGAAGTTTATAAATTATATATACTATAATTAATGATTATTCAAATTATATATTTATTATTTATTTAGTAGTTAATTATTTTGATTTAATTTTAACCAAATTTATATTTGATGTTAAAATTTAATTATATTTCTATTTTAATTATACAATGACAATGTTGATAGTTTTTTTTTGTTATATGATTGATTTTATAATATTTATAGTTTGATTAGCTTGCTAATTATATTTTGTTTCAATTGGGCTTCATTGATTCAAATGATCAATTTGGCTCAATTATCATGTGTTTGGGTTACACTCATGTTCGATTAAGTGTTTAAGATGATTTGGAGTAATTGATCTCACTTGATTTGATGTCGATTTAGATTTAAGCCCATTTTGACAAAAATTGGGCTTAATGGGCCATTGTACTTATTTGAGTTAAATGATCAAATTTATTAAATTAAACCTAACGGTTGGCTAAATTTTATCTAATTATAAATTTTAAATGATTTTGATGTTTGATTTGAATTAATTTTCAATTTAATTTGAATTTAGATTTAATTGGATCATTTGGGTCTACTTGTTAGTGGCCAAATCAACCCAATTGGATCTTCATTAAATTTATATTTTTTTAGTTTTAGACTCAAAAATGTTCATTTGATGATTTTGAGTCTTTGGAGTGGCTCAATTTGATCAAATTTTAATTTGTTGACTTTGTCTTAGTGGAATGACCTATTTGCTATTTTATGTCCCATCTTGATTTCTTTTTTAGTCTATTTGTGCTTATGCATTGATTTCATGTTTTTGATTCAATTTAATTTAGTTTAATTTTGATTTAATTTGATTTTATTTGGACTTAGGTGATTTGGAGCTTATTTGAATTTTGGGTCAAATGGGTTAGGTTAGGTTTGACCGCTTGATTGATTTGATTGTAGATTTTGGTATGGCTTGAAGTGATGATTGAAGGATTGATTAATTTATGAGAAAATCAATTGAGTTGGTTTGATTTGGATGAGATTTGGCTAAGTCGATGAAATTAAAGGGTTTTGATTGATTTTGGATTTTATTTGATTTGGATTTTGGTTCAGATCATGATTTGAAGTTGAGTTTGAGTTTGAATTTGATAAATTGATTGATGGTTTGAATTGATCTTTGAGAAAATCAATTGAATTTGGATTTATTTGGATTTGGCTAAGGCTAAGTCCATAAGATAAATCATAGGGCTTAGGAAGGATTTTGATTTTGGATTCGATCATGGGCTTCAGTCGTTTGATTTGGATTTGAATTTGGATTTTGATATTTGAATTGTATTTGAGGTTTGGTTTGAGAAGGTGAACATAAGTCAAATTTAAGTTATAGAGTGGGTGAGTCTCCTTAATCCCTAAGACATAGTATAATCCTATGGTTAACCCTCTAAGTCTTTAGGCTTAAGTTAAGTGTTCACCTAATTTCTAGAAGTGTTTTGTGACTAAGGATGTCTTAGTGTCTAGAAGACTCATAGGCCTAAGAAGAAGAGGTTGAGAACTCACTCCAAAAGTGAGGTCAACAAAAGGACCCACAATAAGTGTGGTGTAATTGACAAGGCACACCGCACGTATTGGTGTTGATCGAGATGATCAACAACATCCAAAGGATTGAAAATAATAACAAAAATTATCTATGTTTAAGTCTGAAAGGTAGATAGAATCATGATCTTAGTGCAATGCAACTCAACTTATGCCAATGGAATAAGAGAACAAAGTAAATTTGGTTGGAATTTCATGTTAAGGACATGAAGGAGAAACGCTAAGGGATCACACATGCATTGGGCATGACATGTGAGAGGTTTATGCTAAGGGCATAAAAGGAGAAATCCACTAAGGATTGAGTACATGAACCTTCCACCAGGGAAGCAGGTTCAAGCTATTTGCTGGGGATATGGATTTGAGTTTGATTGTGAATATGATTAGTTTTAGTGCATTTCCACTAAGGATAAGAATCTATAATCCACATGTGAGAGTTTTAATTTATTTTATTTTAATTGATGTTGAGGCATATCTACTAGGGATATGGATTTGAATCTTCTAGGGATTGAGAATGCGAACCTTCCACTAGGTAAGAAGGTTTGGGCTATCCACTGGGGATAAGGTTTGATTGGATTTCTATGGCTCTATTGGGAGAATGATTTTGAATTGAGGGTTCATCTGGGGACATAAGCTGGTTGAATTTGTTAGATTTAGATTTTGATTTAGGCTCTAGGAGACTAATTGATTTGCACCTCACCGGGTGAAGTTTGGTTTGTTGATATGTTTAATTTGACTCCACTATGAAGGTTGGATTTGAATTTGGTTTGCTATGGACCATGTCTATGTGCGATGGACCCACTGAGAAAGAGCTACAGACACCTTGGCCTATTTTAGATTTACAAATCCAAACGGGTAGTCCACCTGCCATAGGGTAGTGGTATCTGACCTAACTGTTGCCTTTTGGTGTGGCTATACTTGGAAGAAAGCATAACAAATTTATGTCTTCCAAAGTAAGGATCGATCATTGGGGTGATCTGTCGATGGCACAACAAATCAAACCACCCAAGGTGACATCTGAGTGTCAGGATCTTACCTCAACTCAAGAGTAGTCTTGATGATTAATTTGATTTATATTGATTTGATTTAATTTAATTTAATTTGGTGTGTTATGTTATGGACCTTGTTGGTGTGTGATGGACCCACTGAGAAGGGGCTATGTCGGCCTTGCCCTATCTCAGATTTACAAGTCTAAAGGGGTAGTCTACCAGCCACAGGGTAGGACTATCCGACCTAAGGGTTACCTTCCAGTGTGCAAAGGTTGTGCTAAAGAAGAAAGCGTATCAGACTTACATCTTTCAAAGTGGGGAACAATGACTAGGGTGACTTGTTGATGGCAGAATAAATCAAACTTGACCTAAGAAGACTACTGAGTGAATGCTGCTGAAGACTTATGTCAACTCAAGAGTAGTCAGGATTAATTTGATTTGATGGGTCCCATCGGTGCAATGGACCGCAGAAGGGGGCGTCTTTGGCCTATCTTAGACTAATCCAAAGGGTAGTCACCGGGGAAGGGTATGATTTGACCTAATTTTCATTGTGTACATACCATGAAGAAAGCATAGTAGACTTACATCTTCCTAAGGGACCAGCCACTTGGGTGACCCATTGATGTACAATAGATCGAACCCAACCTAGGGCTGCCCATCGGCAGTAATCTCTGGAATGTGTAGCAAATTTACATCTTCCAAAATGAGAACAACCACAGGGGTAACTTGTTGGTGGAAATATATATTGAACCTGACCTAAAGGCGACTACTAAGAGAGTGTCGTGGGGGACTTATGTCAACTCAAGAGTAGTCAGGCAATTCCTATAGAGAGTTTTGCTCTGCTCTTATTGACTTCATTTTGGAGGGAGTTCTCAACTTTTCATCATAGATCTAGGACTCTTGTACACTAAGAGCTCCTTTTAAGACACTTCTAGTGATTAGGTGAACACTTAACCTAAGCCTAGAGACTTAGAAGGGTTAGCTATAGAATAGGTTATGCCTTAGGGACTTAGGAAGACTTACCTACCCTATAGCCTAAACCCAATCTATGCTTTCCTCCTCAAACCAAACCTCAAATCCAACTCAAATACCAAATCTAAATCCAAATTCCAAAGCAAATGATTGAAACCCATAATCAAATCCAAATATCAAAACCCTTCCTAAGCCCTTTGATTTCATCTTATGGACTTAACTCCAAATTCAATTGATTTTCTCAAGATCAATTCAATCCTCAATCATTTATCAAATCCAAATCCAAATTCCAAACCAAATGATTAGAACTCATGATCAAATCCAAAATCAAAATCCTCTCAAAGCCTTATGGTGGAATTTCATAAACCTAGTTAAATCTCCTCCCAATTTAACCCAAATTTGATTGATCTCTTCATGAATCATTTATATCTTCATTTATACTCACAAACATAAATGAGATATAAACTCAAATAGCCAAAACTAAATCAACCTAAATCAAACCAAGCCAAATCCCCTCTTAAGCCCTATGGACCTATCTCCATAAGCCAAATCTCATATAAATCAACCCAAAATCAATTGGTTTCTTTATAAACTTCTTACTTCATCATTTATACTCATAAATTTAAATGAAACCCACCTTCCAATGACCAAAAATAAATCAAACTAAATCCTTTTCTTAAGCCCTTTTGACCTACATCCTTCTTGGTCAAAATTTTCCAAACCACTCAAAACTAAAATGATTTTCTCATGAATCATTTATATCTTCATTTATATTCTTAAATATAAATGAAATATAAATTCAAATAGGCAAAACCAAATCCAAAATCAAGTCAAAATCCAATGTATACCCTTTAAGCCAATTTCTTGGACTTAACCAAATCCTATTCAAATCAAGGAAAAACTAATGGTTTTTCTCTTAAATAAATCATTCCTTCAATCATCTATCCAAATATAAATGAAAACTACAATCATCAAGCCAAATCAAAATCAACTCAAGTCAAATCCAACCTAGCCCATTTGACTTGAAATATTCAAATGAACCAAAACTCATTTGAACCCAAACCAATTGCAATTGAATTTGTATGTCAATCTCAAATCCATATATAAACTGACATAAATAAACTCAACTCAAAATCAAGCCAACTAAACCTAATTAGCTCACTTGACCCAAAGTGGACAATTTGGCCTACATGAACCAAAATCCTATTCAGTTCAAATCAAAGTGAATAAAGCCAATCCAAACTTCATGTCATGATTGTTAATCATCCTAAGTTAATCAATTTGCATGATTGGGTCAAACCAAGTCAACCTAGCCTGTTAATAAAGTCAACCCTTTAACCCATATGAACTCAAACTAGCCAAATTACAACCTAAACTAAATTGATTGCAACCAATGGCTCAATTTCATTCGAAATTCATTATTGAACTTGACCAAATTGAGCCCAATTGACTAGTTGGTCAACCTAACCCAACTTAGCCCAAATTGACCTAAAGGATCAAATTGGCCAAAATCTAAATTAAATCCAAATTGATTCAAACCAAAGCCTATAATCATTTTCAAATAACCAATTGTACTTGAACCAACACCCAACCCAAGCCAATTTGGCCAATTTGGTCAAATTGGTCAACTTGACCCATTTGACCTATATGAATCCAAAAGAGCCAAAATCAAATCCAAAGCAAATTGAACCAAACCAATGACACCAATACACTCCAAATGGTCATGTGAACTTGACCCAACCCTTGGTTTGACCAATTACCAATTGGTCAACTTGACCAACTAACCCAATTTGACCTAAATAGTCAAATTAAGCCAAATCAAACCAAATGAACTCCAAATTACTCAAAATTTGGCTAACCCACTTTTGACTCATCTCAAATCTGTCCAAATCAAATCCATTTCAAATGTCCCATAGGGCTGGGGCATCACATGAGGTAAATCACTTCGAGGAGTGGTCATTTCTCTTCTTTGGCAACTTGGTAGCAATCCATTGGTCAACTTAGGCACCAAGGACACAGGTTAACTTGACCCAAGGGTGGTTGGGTCCACATGACTCATGGGGAGCTAAAATTACCTCCCCATTCCTATTGGAACATTGGAAAGCCATAACACACCCACCATTCCCATGGCAGCCACTCTCACACCCTCCTCCACTCCAGTGAAGCTAAGGTGATTCCCTACCCAAATTGAGCTCCCCATGATAGCCATTTTATTAAAATAGCCAAATAAAGCTAACCATCTGATCTAAGGAATGAGGGGTTATACCTTCCTCATTCTCACTCAAATCTAGAGACACACTTGATTCAAACCTTGCAGCCAAAGACACACACACCAGAGTGATTTCCAAGGTTTCTCGAGCTCCCCAACTCTTCCTCTATCAATTTTATGGAAAACTAAAATAAGGGATCCCCAATCCAATTGCCATTTACTCAAACCTCTATAAAAGTGCAATTAACATTACACACACCATCCTTGGAGCCGAACAAGTGAGAACAAATCATCTCCCAATCTTCCTGACGACTGGAGGGTGGAGCTTGATCAAAGTTGACCACTTCCATCCTGTGCCATGGCCTTCCAAGCAATCCACTCAAATCAAAGCTCGTGCCACCCAATAAGGCTTCATTTCTGCTAAATGAAGCTTCCACAATCTTTGGAGCAGTTAGTCCTAAGCTCTAGTGAGGTATGCCATTGAAATTGACCTTTAGCTTAAAATGGTTTGGAGCTTTTTGAAGTAAAGTTGCATGTCATGAGATTTCCACCTTCAGATATCTTCACTTTGCTTCCCTGATGGCATGGAATCGATTAGATCTCCATTCGAAGCTCAAAGCGGATCGAGCAATGAATGATGGATGTCTCCATCTCTCACCGAGAGGAGAGATCATGGACCATCTATTATGTATGATTAGAATGGACGGTCCTGATCAAATCATGCTAGATCAACCAAATTAATCCTACTTAACTGTAGGTTTGATCGTGGTCATCCAATCTTTGATCACTCATGAAAGCGATCGCCTCGCTAACTCCTATAATGTGATGATAACTTAAATAACCAATCTGTGGCACCATGTGGAAAGCACGTGTCGATGCCACATGGCATCGATAGGATCTTTTCAATTAGGGTTAAGTAATCCATTTTTTATGATGAAACTTCCAAAATTCATAACTAATTATAGAAAATTCTAGAAAATACAAATTCTAAAGTTATTTTAGAGAAAAATTGATTAAAATTATCCTTAATTAATTTTGAATTGTAATTTTGGCTTAATTAAGGTTTAATTAAAAATTAATTAGCTTAATTACACCTTAATTAATCATCCAATTGATTTCAAACTTTTTAAGGATGTTTAGGGGGATGACCTCTACCTCCCTATTTTTCTTGGAATATATTGGTTGGTTAATTAGGAAATTGATTGATGATTAATCCCTAATTACCTTCTTAACTTAATTAAGTGATAATTAAATATATGAACAGTAATAATTAATTATTTGGACTCCTTAATTATCGCTGAATAAGTGTGCTTAGGGAATAAGATTGGGGGCTTCCCCCATCCTTTCCCTTTTTCATCTTTTCATCCAAAAAATACTAATTAATGATTAGTTAATTAATCAATGATTTAATTGGCTAAATTAAAACTCAAATTATATGAATTCATGCTTGATTAAATGGATAACTTATGGAATTAGGTTGGGACCTCAACCTTTTCTCTAAGTCCATCTCATTTTGAAAAGATAATCAAAAGTTGATAATTAAGATAGAGAAAAATGAATTAATGGACTAATCCTTTGATCATTAAATTAAAATTTTAATTAAATCTAATTTCCCTAATTAATCCTTGGGTAGTTCTTTAGGTGTTCAATAACCTAAAAGCTAATGAAATTATGGTTAGCTCACATGTGAGAAAACCATAAAAGTAATTAAGTGAGTTCCTTAAGCTTAATTAATTAATGATTGTGAGCTAATTGCATTAGGCCCCTTTAATTTCATAGGAGCATTGCTATTTACTTTTCAATTTATTTGCATATCATATTAGCTCATAATTATTTAATTAATTACCTTTAAAACATAGGTAAGGGTTTAATTAATTGATTTAATCCATGCTAAACTTAACCAATTCATAAAATCAACCTAATTACTTTCCATTAAATCAAATTAATTCACATATGAGGAATGGGATTAGGATTATCAAATCTTTCTTACATTTCTTAAATCAAATAAAACATGAAAATGGCATTAAGGAACTTTGGTTTGTTTTAAATGACATTGTTTAATATGATTGTCCTTAGAATTAATTAGATTGAATGAAATTATGTGCTTATGTTATTTTATTTCTCTTCAATTGTATTAAATGTTGTATGCCACTTGTAATCATGCATTCATCCTTTTCAAAATTAATCAAATAAAATGACTTCTTTTATGTCAAGTTGCATGTGTTGGCTTAAATTAAGAATATGTGTGGCTATTATCACTATTAAATAGAAAATTAAATGTAAAGTATATAAATCAACTATAACACATAGAGTAATGATAATTATGAGTATTTATAAGCTTGTGTGTGTGCTTACAACTTAGAACATGTGATTCTCTTTTCTTTAATCTTCATGAATTCACATAAGGATATGAATATTAACAAGTGTATAGTTCATTTGAAAAGGACACAACACTTGCTTGGGTTTATTCTTATGTATATCCATGTTAGAATTTAGATAGAATTTTAGCTCACATATATAAAAAAATCAAAATATAATTCTTGCATGGTTTACATTCTTATAGTTGTTTGTACACTCATGAGTATTTAAGAATAGGTATATTTAGTCTGACACCGGGATGCATGGCTGTAGCCCCAAGGAGGTTCCTACCTCATTCTCCTGATCAAATAATTGTGAAGTACTTACTTATAACTTTTATACACTTGTGTGTGCATTTGGCTAATGAGTGAAAAAACCTCACCTTATTCCATATGCATAATTCAAAACAAAAAAATATATATAATTTTTGCATGATTTTCATTCTTATAGTTGTTTATACACGACATGTATTTGAGAATAGGGGGTATATCTAGTCTGGACACTCGGGGACGCACAGCTTTGAGTAGCCTAAGGAGGTTCCTACCTCATTCTCCAAGTCAAACAATGGAGAAGTACTTTCTTAGAAATTTCATACATTTGAATGTGTATTTAGATAACGAATGAGAATCCTCTTTTTTTAAAAAGAAATCATTCATGCATCCTGCATTTAAATGTGCCAAAAACATATTATATGCATAGAAATATTTAGGACTTAATCATATACATGCTACATATGATGGAATGAAATGAACAAACATGTGTTGTGTGATAGTAATTAACTCCAATTAATCTTAAGATGCCTTTCTTATTGAATAAGATTATTTATAGTGAATGTAAACTTAGGATTAATTAAAATATATAATAAGCCATTCATTAAAAAGAATTGATTAATTAATATGCTTATGATGTGGCTTAAGGTAGGGATAAAAGAGGGTGATCCTCTCTTTTTTTCTTTATAACACTTAGTATGTAAACCAAGTGAAATGAAAGAAAACATTAAGTAAAACTTATAAATCAATTAAGCCACTTAAAGTGAAATCATCCTTTCTCACTTAGAAAATTATAACAGAGCCTAGTTAAGACATACCACACAAGCCTTAATAGACACACCTTAGATTAATTCACCACTTTTATCATTATGTTAGGGTGGTACATGGTTTGATGTATGTTTTATATTATGATGTGTTATTGTAGAATGGATCTTAGGGTATATGCTTAGTATACTAGATGTTTGGCCATGACTAGCCTAACTATATTTTCTATAAGAGATTACACTTAAAGGATGCTTAAAATAAATATAAATGTTCTCTTTGTAGGGTGCTTAACCCCTAAGCATAATCTAAATTAGGACATGTGGACTTGGTTACCCTTATGCAGAGTGCTGAGTCCAAATTATATATATAATTGCTTAGGTTGTATGGCATATTTAGCTAACACTTATCTTGTAGGTATGTTTAGATTTAATTTTTTAATTTTTATGTAATTTTTCATTAGGAATCAGGATTAGTATTATGGGGGATTAGGATGAGTGGAGGCGAGAAGGCTTTCTCCTTGGAGGCCCTCATTATGCCTTTGAAGAAAGCAAATCCAATCGAAGAATGAAGGAGACATGAAGACCTCCATAACATTTATTTATTTGTAACTGCAATTATTCTTTCATATATTGGGTTGTATAAGGGTAGAGCTCGGCTACCCATTTCTCTGGGTTGTATGCAGAATCTACAGACCCCTATTATTCTTTTATGTTGGTTTATAAATTATTTGATATTTTGTTTACAATTGCAAAATAGAAATGACATGTCTCTTTCTAGTTTCTTCATATATGGTGAATTAATGTGTGGCTTGGATCTGGATAGATTCTTGGGGAAAATTAATTTTTCTACCCCAACTATAACTCATAACCTCATTTAAAGCCTAGGTGTTAAATCAAGATAACTAAAAGATTTAGCACACCCTTAGCTAGATGTTGTATGCTTAATATCATGCATGTCATCTTGTTTCACTTTTATTAAGAGAAGGTTTTCATTCTTGCATGATAGGGGAAGGCTTGACCTTTGAGGGTCTTCCCTGTGATGAAAAATACCTCTTTCTCTCTGATTTAGCCAATAACCTCATTTTATCATGCATTTAGACATATAAAAATCCTATAGCCTTTGTCAAAATGAAGAGTCCAAAATTAAATAAAAATTGAAAAAATTTACATTAGACTAAGTCATTATTCATACCACTCATGCTCTAGTCTCTAGGGAGTGGGTTTAAGGACTTTAGTTTCTTTCTAATAATAACATCCTAACCATCTTGCAAAACATATGACTTGACCACATGGTTTTAAGTAGAGGAGTTAGTTGGCTTCCACTCTGTTATAAGTCTAAGTTGTGGTTTACCCTCTCTTATGGAGGTAAACCATATACCCATCTTTGCTTAGATTTAGGATGTGCTTTAGCCCTCATTAAAGCTCCCTAGATTTATGATTTGAGGTTACTATTTTCTCTGAAGCAAAAAGCATAAGTCCTCACCTCTTAGACCTTTCCACAATCTTGTATTATGAGATTATAAGTCTTAGCTTTCTAATAAATTTTAACTCAAACATGTAATCCTCCTTAATTTCAAACATATAAAGCCCAATCATAAGATAGGCTATAATGCTCACTAGGTGTCCTAGTATCATGAGCATTCCCACATCTCTCCTTTGGCTTCAATAAGTCTCTCCTTGATCTATCCCATTTGATTTTCTAACATAGCCAATTTATTGATAGTCTTATCTTTGAAATCTTTGGAGAATTAACTACTTTAATAAAGAGTATTCCTAAGGAATTCTTTTCTTAGATGTAATTAACTATGGGGCTTGCCCCATAGAACTTTAGAACCCTTAAAAAATGGCTTAAATAACATTTATTTTATTTATTTTCAATTTATTTTGTTTAGTTTTATTTCATTTAGGTTTATTTTATTTTATTTATTTTTAGGTTTTAGGTTTAAGTTTTTTATTTAGTTTTATTTTATTTTATGTTTATTTTATTTTTATTTTAGGTTTATTTTTATTTTATTTAATTTTTTATTTTATTTTAGTTTAGGTTTTATTTATTTTATTTTAGTTTATTTTTATTTTTTATTTTTAGGTTTAGGTTTAGTTTAGGTTTTAGTTTTATTTTTATTTTATTTTATTTTTTATTTTATTTGGTTTTTTATTTATTTTATTTTAGTTTATCTTTTAAGTTTTAACCTTTGGTTTTAGGTTTAGGTTTAGGTTTTGTGGGTTTAGGTTTTATGGCTTTAGGGTTTTACCTAGGGTTTGGCCTGTGGCCTGGGCGTGCAGAGTTTTAGTGCCTAAGGGCTCAGGGGTTAGGTTTAGGGTCAAGTCAGTTTGTTAGGTTTATTTAGTTTAGGCCTGTTTGGCCCAGGTTTATCCATTTATCTTAAGTTTATCTATTTAGGCTATTATTTATCCATGGTCCATCTTTAGGATTTTAGGTAAGTTTTATCTTTATTTATCTTTTATTTTATATTTTAGTTTTATTTTAAGTTTATTTATTTAGTTTAAGTTTTATTTATTTATTTTTAGTTAAGTTTTGGTTTAAGTTTAGGTTTAGATTTAGGTAGTTTAGTTTTATTTATTTTGTTTTATTTATTTATTTTAGGTTTATTTTTTTTTAATTTTAAGTTTTATTTAGTTTAGGTTATGTTTTTATTTTTTTAGGTTTAGGTTAGTTTAGGTTTAGGCCAGGGTTTAGGTTTAAAGTTTAGTGTTTAGAGTTTAGGTTTAGTTTAGGGTTTAGGGTTTAGGGTTTTAGAGTTTAAGGTTTAGTGTTTAGGTTTTAGGTTTAGGGTTCAGTGTTTTAGTTTAGGGTTTAGGGTTTTATTTTTTCTAACGAAGAAATTCAGATTCAACATTTTTTTTTCATCAACCAAGTAACACACCAAGTTTTGTAAGACACGTTTAACATTGATAATAAATGAGCATGCATAGAGAAATCAAAACCCTAGATAATTAGAATCTCTCACAGAAAAGACACATTTCCATAATAACATCGGATTGGCCATTTTTAGTTTTCCAATTCCCATCAACCACCCTCTGAAGGATCCACCATCATATCCCGATCTCTCCCTCGCCACCACCATGGTATAACCTCTATCGCCCTCTCACCTCCATAACCACCATTGCTCACATCACCTCCATATCCACCACATCCAAATCCCCACCACCACAATGATAATCGCCTCCTCCTTACCGCCGTAATTAGACTCCTGGTTGATGGTGATGTTCCTTAGTTAAGGTTCTACCAATTCTGGGTTTAGGTGGTTTAGTTTATTAGTTTAAGTTTTGATTTATTTTTAAATTATTTAGTTACTTTATGTTTAGGTTTAGGTTTGGGGTTTACTTTAGGGTTTAGGTTTATAGTTTTAGGGTTTATGCTTTAGAATCTATGGTTTGAGTTAAGGTTTACATTTTAGGATTTATGGTTTAGTGTTTAGGCTTTAAAGTTAAGGGTTCTTGTGGTGTGGGCTAGGGCCTGTGAGCCTAGCTCAGTGGCCAAGAAGGTCAGTCAGGGCCAGGGCCTAGGAAGGGATGGCCCAGCCCAGCTGGGGGCCTCTGGGTGATTAGGGCCTGTGGGTCTGGGGCCCAGATAAGAAGTTGGGCCCAGTGGCCTGGGCCTGTGGCCCAAGATCTTGGGCCCAGTAGGGCCCAGGGCCCAGACTCAGGGCCTGGCCCATGGACTAGGGCTCAGGCTGCCCAGGGTCCACATTGGGGCCCAGGGCCTCAACATTTTTAACAAAAAAGCCCAGGGCCTGTGGCTCAGTATTTAGCAGTAGCCCAGGGCCAGGGCCTGGGCCTGGGCCTTTGGCCTCAGCCCATAGCCTAGGTAGGGTCAGCCCAAAGCTCAGGGTCTGGCCCAGGAGTTTCAGGTTATCTAGTAGAGCCTAGGAGGGCCCATGGCCCAACATGGGTCCCATGGCATTTAGGGTAGTGGCCCAGGAGCCCAGGGTTTAGGAGGGTCTGTTTAGGGTTTTAGCATAGGCGCATGGCCCAGGGTCATGGAAGGTCATTTTGGACTAGCATTTAAGGTTTAGGTTTAGTTTTATTTTTTTAGTTTAGCTTTAGGTTTATTTATTTTTATTTTATTTAGGTTTTTTCATTTAGTTTTATTTTTTTATTTTTATTTTAGGTTTATTTTAGGTTTAAGTTTATTTAGTTTTATTTTATATTATTTTATTCTTATAGGTTAGTTTTATTTTATTTAAGTTTTCTATTTTTTAGTTTAGTTTAAGTTTTATTTTATTTTATTTTATTTTAGATTTTATTTTTTATTATATTTACATTTTAGGTTTAAGTTTAGGTTTTGGCTTTGGTTTAGGATTTAGTTTAGGTTTTTATTTTATTTTCTTTTATATTTTATTTTGCTTTAAATTTTAATTATTTATTTTAATTTTAAGTTTCATTTAGTTTAGGTTTAGGTTTCTAGATTTTTAAGGTTTAGGGTTAGTTTAGGGTTTAGGGTTAGTTTAGGGTTTAGGGTTTAGGGTTTAGGCTTTAGGGTTTGGAGTTTAGGGTTTTGGTTTAGGTTTAGTTTGGGTTTTAGTTTTTTATTTTAATAGAGATCAAATTCAGATTAAACATTTCTTCTTTTCAATTTCATCAACCAAGTAACAAACCAAGTTTTCTAAGACATAATGACAACATAGATAAAAAATGAGCACACATAGAGCAAATAAAAAAGCCTAAATAACTAGAATTGTCTCAACTATAAAGATATAGTTTCATAAACAACAGATCGAATCAGCCATTTTTCAGGTTTCTCATTTCCCATCAGAACCACCCCAGCCTCTTAAGTAGTGGGATCCATCATCATATCCCCTATCTCTCCCTCGCCCACCACCATGATTGTAACCTCTATCGCTCCTCCCCCCTCCATAACCACCACTGCTCTGACCACCACCTCCATATCCACCATCCCTTCCAAATCCCCCATCACCAAAGGATAATCTGCTCCTGCCACCACGCCCACTATAGATCCACTAAGTCCGGTTGATTCAAGATGTTCTCCAAGTACGTCGCCACTCCTGGGTTTGTGGTTTAAATCTTATGTTTAGGGTTTAGATTAGGGTTTAGGTTTTAGGGTTTAGGTTTTAGGGTTTAGGGTTTAGGGTTTAGGTTAGGTTTAAGGTTTAGGTTTTTAGGGTTTACATAGGGTTTATGCTTTTTTTTTTTTTAGGTTTAGGTTTTTTAGTTTAGTTTTATTTTAATTTTATTTTTTAGGTTTAGGATTTATTTTATATTGTTAGGTTTAGGTTTATGTTTTTATTTTATTTTTTGGGTTTTGGTTTTAGGTTGTTATTTTAGGTTTAATTTTAGGTTTATTTTTAGTTTAAGTTTTGCTTTTATTTTATTATATTTTATTTTAGGTTTAGGTTTAGGTTTAAGTTTATTTAGGTTTAGGTTTATTTAGTTAGTTATTTTAGTTTAGTTTAGGTTTATTTTATTTTGTTTATTTTATTTTTTTTGATTTATTTTTTTTAGTTTAGGGTTTAGGTGTTAATTTTTTATTATTTTAGGTTTATTTTTTAGGTTTATCTTTAAAGTTTTATTATTTTATTTTATCTTAGGTTTATTTTATTTTATTTTAGGTATAGTTTTTTCTTTTATTTTTGTTTTTTTATTTTATGTTTATTATTTTAGTTTAGGTTTTAGTTTTTAGTTTAGTTTGTATTTTAATTTAATTTATTTTTTAGGTTTTAGTAGTTTGGGATTTATGATTTAGGGTTTAACATTTAGGATTTAGAGTTTAGGGTTTAGCGTTAAGGTTTTAGATTTTAGGTTTTAGGTTTAGGTTTTGTGTTTAGTGTTTTAGTTTGGGTTTAGGGTTTGGGTTTTGGGTTTAGGGTTTAAAGTTTAATGTTTAAGGTTTTTTTTTTTTCATTTTCACAACCAAAGCACACAAGATTTCTAGGACATAAAGCATGACATAGATAAAAAATGAGCACGCATAGAGCAAATCAAAACCCTAGATAACTAGAACCATCTCTACAAAATAAATTGTTGCAGAATAGATCAACCGTTTCGTTTCTTCAATTCCCATCAACCACCCTCTCAGTAGTGGATCCACCATCATCAGTAATCTCCTCCTCCACCACCACGTGTAACCTCCATCTCTCCTAGGCCTCCATAATTACTTCGCTTCCACCACCTCCATATCCACCAACACCTCCATATCCCCACCAAGACTTGTGATAATTGCCTCCACCTTAGCCACGTAAGATCTAAGCTTCTGGTTTATGGTGTTGTTCCTGCCATCAAGGTTCTGCCCATTCTTAGGGTTTAGGTTTATTTATTTATTTACTTTAGGTTTTTTTTTATTTTTTTATTTTTATGGAAACCCCATGTAGGGGTATTTTATTGCCACAAAAAGAGGATTACAAGGTCCTTAAAGAAGATAAACTCCATAACTACTGCTTAAAGAGCTACAATCAGCCTAAGGAGTAAATCTCCTATCTAAGTACATCCAAAAGCAAAAGAAGACATTAAAGCAATCAAAAGTTACAAGTTGATTAACATAATAAGCCAATGAAAGATTAGGGCCAATGCTCTGGAGGATGTGAGAATGCATGATAATATGGAGCAAACCTGCAAGTGGACAAGAGAGAATCACCTGCAAAATTATATTAGGAAAGAGATTAGAGCTTAAGGTAATAGACAAAAGGATAAATGAAAACAACATAATCTGAGAATGATAGTAAGGAATGGATGAGGAGGCTCAGGCTCCCACACCAACATCACATATCATAGCCAACAAACTTGCGAGGAGATAACACCCAGTTGTTGATAGTCTTGTGAGCTTTATTACCTGCAAACCTAAACAAAACCATATCTAATATAGAGAGGAAATTGCAAAGAGCTGAAGGATAAGGTGTCCCATTCAAGAAAAGTATCATCAATATAGTCACCTTGACATGAGAATACATAAACATAAGAGAATGAGCCATCTTTGCCAAAACTTCATGAAAAGGCATATCCAAGAAAAGAAAAAGGCCAGCATTTAATCCCTCCACAAGAAAACAGCAGAGGAGACAACTTGTCAAATCGCTAATCAAGTCAATGAGCCTATAATTAACACCATCCCAAACATATGATATATATATGAATCTTTGGCCGTGAAATAACCCCTTATTAATATCCATAATTTGGAAAAGCAATCAGAAGGAAGACAAAGATAGGCCAACACGGAAATAGACGAACCTACCAAAAATAGCCCCAAGTAAAGACAAGAAGAGCCTATAGCAGATTCGTGACCAAGAATCAGATAATCTAGATCAATAAACAACCAAGAGAGCAAGACAGCAAAAGGCAAAAAATGTCCAGAATACCACCCATTCAGCATAGACAGTGCATACGACTGCACAAACCTAATCGAACTGAGATGGGGATAAAGGCAACAACAGGTAATGTAGATCACAACAATCAGGAGATGAACAGCAGCCCAGACATTCATAAAGCCAACCCCAACAGCAGAGCAGCTAATGCAACATTGGAACCCACTAGAAGAAAAATCAACAAGTTGATTCAAATGAGTATCAACATTAGAATCTAGAAAACATAAGACAATGGATATAAGGCAAAACTAAAAAACAAAGAACATCCAAGACAGGAAGGGATAGCAAGTTGGCCATAAAACCTCTCAATCAGAGTAGACATTGCAATAGTTAACAACCAAATAGTTAGATCATATTAAAAGGTAACAGGGAGGCAGCAACCCAGACAGCAATCACCAAAAACCATCAGAATAGCAATGTCAGAAACAGCTTGCTGAACATAGGACCCTAAAGTCCTACAACCAACAAAGATGGAGCCAACATAGGAGTCCTGAAAAACCAAGATAGCAAATCTCTAAAACAAGAAACAACCAAGAGAACCAAAACCAACTAGCTTGCCATAAAGCCACCCATCCAGGATAAACAGTGCAATAGTTATAATTTTAACTGAAATAAGATGGAGAAAATAGCTGCAGATAAGGTAAACCAATGAATTCAGATGATATGCATATAAAAAACTAATAAGGGGGTTCAAAACAAAATCCACCAAGCAATCAAGAACTTCAATAGAGACTTGTTGAACAAAACAAACCAAAACCCTAGAGACAGCATGTAAAGTATTAATTCAGTTCAGCCAACAACCAAGGCAGTTAATACCAACAGAAATAATTAAGCAAAGTAGCAAGAAAGTCAAGAAAACCCCAACGCTTGTTCACAAGCATAGTAAAAATAGTAGAATGAGTAGAAGGTGGCGATAGGATGGGATAATGAAGCCCCACCACAAGCCAATAAGAGACATTGAGAAAACAGTCAAGAGTGTTGCTTAGTCACATTAATCCAATTCGCCACAATAAGAGGTTGGCCAATAACCCAATTATGCATATAAGATAAACCATTGATTAATTTCAAAAAAAAGAATGTTTCAAGATTTGCATGATCCCATCATAGCATAGAGAGGGAAAACAACTGCAGGGAAGACCAACAGCATCCCAGATGATAGCAGCAAGGACAGAAAGAAAAATAAAGAAAAGAGGGTAAACACAGTAAAAACCAAAAAGAGAGGCCAACATGAAAACCCATTCCTGTAGGGAGCAAGAGAAGATAGCCAGCAAAAAAAAAATAATCTTCAGACAAGAGCAGTAATAGTGCTTGACCAAAGACCCAATCAAATATCCAAGAAAAGGATCTCCTGAATAAAATAGCCAGAAATAATTTGAAGAAACTCCAACCAGGTCAAAAAATAAATAGTGCAAGTAGAAGAAGCATAAAAAGATAACCAAGAAGTAATATCAAAGTTTTGCATAAGAATAAGTCTACTGTTAGGGGTAAGGAGGCCAGCAGCAGCCTATAAGGAAACCTGCAAAAAATAACCATGGTAGGTGGAAGAAAGGAAGAAAGCCCTCCACAACAAGATCTCACCAAAGGGACCCTGCTGAATCCGAAAATGGATTCCAAAAAAAACATGCTGAATGGGGTCCAGATTCCAGTATAGACAATAGCCAAGAAGATAAAGATCAGCAAAAATGCCAAAAAGCCTCTTCATGCAGAAAAATAAAATAAGTGATAACTCCTAAAAATAAAAGAAAAATGTCAGCTCCAAGCTAGAGTTAAAGAGAATATCCACAGCCTCTAAGATCTAATAGGGAGACAAGAAAGTCAAAACCAAAGATTCATTATCGCTAAAATCCAACAACTTAACAAGAATCATCAAAATAAATATTGCAACCAGATAGTGAACAATACTATAATGCATAGAAACAACATAGATAACTAAGATGCTCCAAGCAAGAATATCTTTGAGAAAAGAAGTTGCAAATTAATGGTAGCTAAACCCATCAAAATAAATATCTCCACCAAGAATGTTTAAGCCCCTAGGATTAGGAATGCACAAAGAATGAGATTAAAATCCCAAATAGGATTGGTGGTATAAAACAAATAGCAGCTGACACATAGCTCAACATAATTCTAATGCAGAGTATCAGCATGCACATAGCTCAGTAGCGGCCCTTTATCAGTGTAAATGCCAAAAGCAATGAGCCTCTAAATGAAGGAGAAGCTATTAAAACACCAAATCATGACACAATGATCAAGACAACAAGTAGTATCCGTGTGAAGCATCCACAAAAGGCACAAAAAGAAACAAAAAGCCAAAAAATAAAGAAGCATACAAATAGAAGACGAATGGGCAGATTAAGTTTTGAGATAAGAAAACCCAGAATTGTCCAAGTTAACCAGCCCACACAAGTGTTTGGGTAAGGTGAGTTGATCAAAGAAGATGATACCATCAGATCTAGCACCCAGATTGGCAAGGTAGTCAGCACAAGCATTTCCTTCACAAAACATGAGTGATGTTAAAATTGGGAAAGAAGAGCTCTAGTTTGCTTGAGGAGGTAGTACAGTCGCTCATCTTAGTGGAAGTCAAAAGGTCAATCAGCAGAATAGCATCCACCTCAATCCAAATATTGAGCCAGCCATTTTGGATGCAAATCTCAAGAGCTTTGAAGACTGCCATAAGCTCAAAAAATGGCACAGTGCAGGAAATAAGGGGATAAGCAAAAGCACATAGTACTAGACCCTTAGAGTTCTTGAAAATGCCACCACAACCAGAGCCATTATGAGAGACAGAGCCATCAATATTGATTTTAATAATATGGTCAAGAGGTTTTTTCCAATAAACAATCTTGTCATTTTGACAGTAAGGTTGATCTGGCAGGTTAATGCCCAGTTTATTGGCAACAAATTTATAGCCTTTGAATTATTTTTAATGAATGAGATTGGCTTTAAACAAGTCACAAATTTTGTTTTTAGTTCTAGCAATAATCCTCACGTGGTTCATAAGGATCCCACTATGTTTTGCATCATTACAGTCCATCCATATGAACCAGATAAGAGTGAGAGCAATGATAACTTTAATGTGACCTTTAATAGTATTATCAAAATAGATTTCAAGAAGTTGATATAAAGTAGAGCCATTGAAATTGATAGTGTTAAAAGATTATCATACCAAATCCAAAGTTTAGAAGCAATGACCCCATTAACAAAAATATGATTAACATTCTCAATATGGAAACAACATTGACATTTAGGGGAAAATGGAACCCTTGCCCCACAACAAGGAATCAGGATTTTTTAATATGCCAAGTAAGAAGAATAAGAAGTAGGATAGTGTTATTCCAAATTTGGAGAATACATAGGAGGAATCATGAGTATCTTTAATGTGGAGCCACACATTTTTGAGATTGAAGTCACCATCATGAGAGAGCTTAAAGAGAATCGATCTTGATTGTGAGGAGAGGATAGGAATAGTAGTAACCATATTCAAGAAAGTAAAAGGGATAAAATTAGCAAGCTTACTATTGTCCCACTTATTGTTATGCTAGAAAGAGTTTACTCTAATAGCCGCAGTGGAATGGGTGGAGAGTAAGTCATCTATGGATCCACATCCACTCCAGTTATCTTGCCAAAAGAAAGAGTTTCCAGAGTTAATGCCCCAAAAAATTAAGGATTCTGCATCCCATTTGACAGAACAAAGTCCTTTCCACACAGGAGAGTCACCCGATTTAAAGGGACAAATGAGGGGGTGCTTACCCCGCAATATTTAACTCATGAAATTAGCCCAAAGACTATGATTACTCCTAAAATTCTACCAGTTTATAGGAAAAGGCATTGATAGCTTCTTTTATGGATTTACAACCAAGACCACCTTCATCAGAAGTGCCACAACTTTTAAACCAAGAGGTCCAGTGCATTTTTTTAGAAGAGGTATTGGAGCCCCAGAAAAATTTATTTAGGAGACGCTCAATTCTGTTGATGCTAGAAATGGTCGGCATAATAGTTTGGATGGGATATAAAGGCATGGAATTAAGAGTGCTCTTAATCAAGGTTAGCCTACCACCAAAAGATAGTAAATGAAATTCCCAAACTGAGATTTTATTAGAAATTTTTTGAATAAGGTCATCAAAAAGATGAGATATTTTCTGGCCTTTAAAAAACGGAGCCCCGAGATAAGTAATGGGAAATTGACTTTGCTTAAAATTAGTAATTTTGGAGATTTGATTTAGCCTATTGGTGGGAATCTTAGCTGAGGGAATAAAACATCATTTTCTTTCATTAAGGAAGAGACCACTAACTTTGCCAAAATCATTTAAGAGATTCTTAATAGTTTTAACATGTTGAAGAGAGCATTGCGTAAGATTATAAAATCATCAACAAAGCTAAGATGAGAAACAGGGAAACCACCATGAGTTTTAAAAGCCATGTTAGGTTTGTTAATGAAAAGATCATTGAGGCTCCTCGAAAGATATTTAACAGCAATGATAAAAAGAGAAGGAGAAAGAGGGTCACCTTGACGCAAACCATGGCTTGAAGAAAAGAAACCAAGGGATTCACCATTTAAGATAACAGAAAACCAGACGTTAGTGATACAACTTTTTATAAGCCGGATAAAATTATCAGAGAAACCAAACAAATGTAAGATTTGAAAGAGGAAATCCCATGAGAGGTTGTCAAAGGCTTTAGTGATGTCCAGTTTGAAAAGCATATTACCTCCTCTAGAAGAAACATCAATGTCTTGAACTAGCTCTTGAGCGAGTAGAATATTATCAGATATGGCTCTATTTTTAATGAAACTAGTTTGGTTAGGGGAGATGATTTTATGGAACAGGGGGCTAATCCTATCATTAATTAATTTAGCAATGAGTTTTTTGAAAAAGGTACAAAGACTAATAGGTATAAAATCACCCCAAGATTCAGGATTGCTAGTTTTTGGAATAAGGACAATAGAAGTACTTGAAAAATATTTGGGAATAGAGCTACCATCAAAGAAATCAATAACAGCATTAACAAGATCAGATTTAATAAAAGGTCAACAATGCTGAAAGAAATGAGTCATAAAACCATCAGGGCAAGCAACAGAATCAGTGTTCATACCATTGAGAGTACTACTAATCTCCGCTTTTGAGGGATGCATAGTGAGCAAATGGTTATCCTCATTGTTAATCAAAGAAGGGATTAGATGGGTGTTGGAGGACGTGTCTAACGAAGGATTAGAATTTAATAAATTTTGAAAGTGATGTATGACAGATTCCTTAATTTCATTATTATCAGTTATCCAGCCATCATTAGAGTTCTTAATTTTCTTAATCGAGTTTAAAGCTTTCCATTTATTGTAAATAGCATGGAAGTACCGCTTTTTCATCGCCATAATATGCTAGGTTTTGATGCCAATAGGTTTCCTCCATATTTTGGTAATTAATCAAACTATCTTTGGCAATGCTCAACTCATCAAACTTATTGGGATCAGTTAAGATAGCCTCTTCAAGAGAACAAACCACTTGTTCCATAGCTTTAAGATTGGTAAAAAGATTTTTAAAAATATGCTTGTTCCACCAATTGAGGTTTTGTTTAAGCCTCTTGAGCTTAAGCCAAAGCTAAATCATGCCTTTAACTAATTATCGGGTGAAGAGCCATCCAATTAGTGAAAACAACATTAGGGAAATCACCATGTTGGGTCCACATATTTTGGAATCTAAAAGGTGAGGGAGTAAAAGGGTTAAGAGGGGGAGTTTTGATAGAAATCAAAAGAGGAGCATGATCAGGAAAAGTTCGCCGATGCTCAAATGTAAGTAAGAGGCCATTGATTGATCTAAAGAGAATTAAAGAGGGTCCCTCAAGACGCCAAAGTCTAGAGTTTTGCCACGCAGATCTTGAAAAACTAATGTCAATCGATTGCAATCTAGATCATATTAGAGAAGTCTTCCATGGAATGGAGGTTAGAGAACATCCTCCCTCCTTTCAGAAGAAGCAATGATAGTGTTGAAATCACTCCCAACCAACCAGGGAAGGTTAACTGAGGAGGCGAAGGTTCTTAAGTGATTCCAGAGGATGTTCCTACTGGCTCTATTACAAGAAGCATAGATGAAGGAACCAAATACTTAAAACTCACCTAAAGAGATTTTGACATTAACCAATTGATCAAGATCATCAATGATGGAAAAGGTGATGGAATTATTCCAAAAACACCAAATTTTATTATTAAGGTTGAAGAAGAAATTTTGAAATCCAAGCGATCTAGCAACATGGACAATCTTGGAAGAGTTAATGAAAGGCTCAATAATAACAAGAAGTTTGATGTTATGAGCCCGACAGAGGCTCCGAACACGGTTGCGGACAGGTAGTGTCCCACAACCCCGGATATTTCAAATAAGAAAATTTATCATAATATAAAAACCAAAAAAGAAAAGGAAGAGAGGAAGACATAATTATTTGTGAGGTGTAAGAGAAGAATGTGTGGTTCTGGTTAAGTTATTATTAGTCATTTTGGCTTTATAAGATTTTTTTTAATAACAGTTTGGAAAGGTCTATCAATCCAAAGTATCCCCATCGTAAAGGGATTGGTTTTAGTTTTAATAGGAGTGATCGTCAATATTTTAGTAGTGGTGATTTCTCCTTCTTCAGTATCAGAGTAAGAATGAGAAATTTGGATAGCCTAAGTATCACTCTTTAGAGAAGTAGAAGGGGAGGTTCTTGCACCATTAATAGTATAAATAACATTTTTATTGCCATGATGCATATTCAGATTTTGATCTAGAACCAAATGATCAACATTATTTTGAGCCAATATAGGATTTCCATTTAGATTTTCATTAAGATTCAAATGAAGCAAAGGTTTGTCATGAGAAGCCAAATTATTGCAAGTAGGAGTAGTGCTAGGTAAGTTATCATTAGTTTTGGCACACACCTCAATAGTAGTATTTATACCAAGCTCAGAATGTTTTTCATTAGACAAATCGAGGTAATAAAGGGGTAGTGTAGGAGGATGAATTCCATTATGAGTGGCTTTAGGCACATAAGCTAACTTATTGGTTTTCCAGCCCAAGAGAGGTATTAGTGTCTGGATATATTCTTTTTAAGTTTAGGGTGTAACACAAAGCATTCAGTGTGATCATGGCCATGGATCTTAGAGTGAGAGCAAAAGACAGGAAAATTTTCAAATTCAACTTTTTGATTATATCCAAATTTTTTCGAACCAATCCAAACTTCTTTGGGGTGTTTTTTGGTAATGTCGATCTCAACCAAGATGCATGCAACAGATGTCCGAGATCTAGCGGTAGTGGCTTGATCAATTTGAAGGGGTCTACCAAATAGAGCCCCAACCGCAAACAAAACTTGGTGAGTAACATAGTGAATTCTCATGTTAGGGAAAGCAAGCCATAAAGGAACAATAGGGATTCTCTTTGACATCAAAAAGGGGTGATCATTTCAAGAGCCGCATTTGACAATTATACACAAAATAGGAGTGACGAGCAAAGACACGAGAATAATCTAAATCATTTGATAATTGAATGAGGATATGTCGAGGATCAATCAGCCCAATAGTGAAGACTCCCGAAAGCTTTAAGCTATGGAAGAAAGATCGGATATTATCTAGAGTAGGGCACCGTAAAGAGAATTTACCAACCAAAGAGAACTCAAAAGGCTTAGCTAATTTCTCCACGTCCTGGTTAGAACACATGACAGCCGGCAATCCATGGAAAGATGTTGAAATTAAGTTAACTGAGGCATTAGAGCTAGAGATCTTACCAGAAAGAGCGTCATTAAAGGACTTGACAGCAAGCACATTAACAATTGTAATCGGATCTAGAGTACCTTTAGGGTCAGAGGTTAAAGTCGGCGCATCCAGGAGCGATGAGTTCAGTTGCACGAAGAGCGATGCCTCCGCCATTGAACGATCTGGTGAGAATCACATAAGCAACCAGGGGAACCACAAATAAGTAATAAAATAGCAATCACGATCGGGGTGGCCTGAAATGCGGCCAAACCATAGAGAATTGCACAGGAACACAAAATCGCCATAAAATCGCCAGAGAGGGAGCACAGCTGAGGAGGAGGTTGATCTTGGTTTTGAAGGTTAGGGTTTAGGGTTAAAGGTTTTGTGTTAATGGTTAGCGTTTATGGTTTAGGATTTATGGTTTAGGATTTAGGGTATTAGGGTTTAGGGTTTTAGGGTTTAGGATTTAGGGTTTGGGTTTAGGGTTTAGCATTTAGGGTTTAAGATTTAAGGTTTTTAGGATTTTTAGGGTTAATTTAGCATTTAGGGTTTAAGGTTTAAGGTTGTGATTTAGGGTTTAAGGTTTAGGGTTTAGTAGTTTATAGTTTAGTTAGCAGGTTTAGTAGGGTTTAGGGTTGGTGTGGTTTTGGATAAGGTTTAGAGTATGGTTAGGTTTAGGGTATTAAGGGTTTAGGGAGAATATGGGTGTGGTAGGTTTAGGATTTAGAGTTTAGAGTTTTTTTAAATAAGCAAACCTTTAGTTTATTTAGTTTATTTTATTTTATTTTATATAGGTTTATTTTTTTTATTTAGTTTATTTATTTTAGTTTATTTAATTTAGTTTAGGTTTTATTTATTTTTTATTTAGGTTTAGGTTTAGGTTTATTTTATTTTATTTTATTTTATTTTATTTTGTTTTATGTTTTATTTTATTTTAGGTTTAGTAGTTTTTATTGTATTTAGGTCCAATTTATTTTTATTTTATTTTGGTTTTCATTTTAGGTTTTTTTTATTTTAGTTTAGTTTAGGTTTTTATTTATTTTATTTTATTTTAGTTTTATTTTTATTTTATTTTATTTTAGGTTTAGGTTTAAGTTTAGTTTAGGTTTATTTTATTTTATTTTTCTATTTTACTTAGGTTTAAGTTTTTTTATTTTATTTTTAGGTTTTATGTAGTTCAGGTTTAGGTTT
The DNA here is from genome assembly GCA_021442155.1 of Cymbidium sinense. Classification (NCBI taxonomy): domain Eukaryota; kingdom Viridiplantae; phylum Streptophyta; class Magnoliopsida; order Asparagales; family Orchidaceae; genus Cymbidium; species Cymbidium sinense. The sequence continues at coordinate 200,379 of JAKCPB010000225.1, read as the reverse complement.
TTATGGTTTAGGGTTTAGGGTTTAGGGTTAGTTTAGGGTTTAAGGTTTAGAGTTTAGGGTTTGGAGTTTAGGGTTTACGATTTAGGGTTGTAGTTTTTAGGATTTAGGGTTTAGGGTTTAGGGTTTGGGGTTTTAGGGTTTAGTGTTTAGGGTTTTAGGGTTTAGGGTTTAGGGTTTAGGGTTTAGGGTTTAAAGAGGGTTTAGGGTTTAGGGTTTAAGTTGTAGGTTTAGGTTTAGGTTTTAATTTAGGGTTTATGATTTATGGTTTTTTTTAACAGAGAACAAATTCAGATTCAACATTTCGACTTTTCGATTTCATCAACCAAGTAGCAGACCAAGCTTTCTAAGACAGGCCTTGACATAGATAAAAAATGAGCATGCATATAGCAAATCAAAAACCCTAGATAGCTAGAATCGTCTCTACTATGAAGACACAGTTCCATAAGCAGTAGATCAGATTGGCCATTCTTCTATTTCTCCAATTTTAAAGACACAATTCCATAACTGGAATCTTCTCCACCCACGCCTCTCGAGTAGCAGGATCCGCCATCTTATCCCCAATCTCTCATTCCACCACCAATACGGCTGTAACCTCTGTTACTCGACCCACCTTCATAACCACCACCTCCATATCAACGAACATCTCAAGATCACCCACCACCACTGTGATAACCGCCGCCTCCGCCTTCGCCTCCAACGTCAGATCTAGATTGAGCCTGATTGACGGTGATGTTCGTGCCTTCAAGGTTCTACCCATTCTTAGGGTTTAGATTTAGGTTTAGAGTATTGGTTTATTTTGTTTATTTATTTAGTTACTTTAGGGTTTGGGGTTTAGGGTTAGGCTTTATTGTTTCTTTTTTGAGAAAATTAGGTTAATTTTATTTTCACAAAATAAGGAGTACAAAGTCCTTAAAGGGGATAAATCTCTAAACTAATGCTCAAAGAGCTACATTAAAACCTAAAGAGATGAATCCCCAAACAATTACAATATTAAATAAAGAGAAGCAAATGAAAAACCAAATCAGCAACAACAAAAGATCCATATAAGTAATAGCAAAATCCACTTGATTTCTTTTGATGACAGCAAAATCCAGTTGCAAGATTACCAACCTATAAAAGAAATCTGCAACATACTAAGAAAAGGATGAGTACAATTAAGCATAAAGAGAAAGAGCAAAGAGAAAGAGCAAAGTAGAGAAAAGGCTCAGGCTCAGTCACAATCATCTCAAGGAGCAACACTATATGTAAGCATTCAAACTAGAGAAGTACAATTATAAATAGTGCTACCAACCAAAAGAAGAAAGAGAGAGAAACATCAAGGCCATCATAGCTAGCATACCTCATGCAGGTCATCAGAGATCATCATCCAACAAGGCTGCAAAGTCTTCCAACCAGTAAATAGAACATCCAAGCACAAAGCCACCAAAACAACCAAGCCCAGTAAGGTAGACTAATAGCCATCCATTAGGGACAACAACAATACAATAGGAAAACCACCAAAACCAACACTAAAAGGGAAGAGAAATACCAAAAAAGTGCAAGAATCATTAACAGGGATAACAACACAGTCCAAAAAATATAGGCCCAAAGCCAAATAATCATCCTAAGATTGTCCCGAAAGCAATAGCAAACTAATACCCAAATAGAGGGGATAGCTAAAACCAACAATAACCAGCAATCCAATCTAGGTAGAGGATAACCCAAGCAGACAAGCAAGAGATAAAAGAGGGTGCCACACCTCCACCAAAACACATAAAACAAAAAGACTAAAAGAGCATCCAGCAAGGCTACCACCAAGAACAGCCAGTTTAATAGCAAAACCACCATCACAAACAAAGAGGCAGGTATTAAGAAACAAGGAGAGCAAAATACACCAAAAAGAGGTAATACCCATAGCCAAAATAAAATCCAAGACACCAAACCAAGTCACCAGCACCCAAGGTAAAATAATAGCCACTACATAGCCTTCAACCATCCAATCCAAAATTACATCAAACCAAAAATAAAGACTAAAAAAACCACAAGAGCTCACCAGCAACAAAATAGAAGCAAACAACCAATAATGCCACCCATTCCACCAGTAAACAACATTTATGCTAGGAGAAAATAGACCCGTAACTAAGCTACCACCCAAATAGGAAAAAAGCAAAAAATAAGCAGGTACAACCAAGAGAGGAAGACCATTACAGGAGTAGAAAGAAAATACAACTAAAAGAGCCAAACCAAAACCAGCAAAATTGACCACTAAGCCCCAATCAACATAATAGAAAAAATAGAAACCAACAAATAGCCTCCACCAGGCTAAATAAAAACCAAAGATAAAGCACCAACAACCCCTCAGATCTGCCACAAATTGAGGAGGTAAGACCAGCCAACATAGCCACCCAGTCAACCAACCCAACCAACCAACACAGCTAATCAACCCAACCAGCCAATAAGGCCACCCAACCAACCACCACAACAATAGAAGATCCAACTCAGATAATGAAGCAACCAACCCAGATATGAGGCAAACTTCATTCAGAGGGAAAGATCGATAGTAGGCATAGCCACAACCCAATAAGTGGCCACCAAAAACAACAAAGAAATAATTATGGTAATCACCTAGCCAGGCAAACAATGAAGGAAAGGAAAGCCTAGTTGGACCACCAACACACCAGCAGCAAACCATGGAGGAAAAGAACCTGACCAGAGCAAAATAAGGTCCCTTCCAGACCCCAGAGAATAAACAACCATCACCAAAGACAAAATAAGAAGGCAACAACCTTCAAGCCATAAGTTAGAGGGAACATCCAACAATCAGTAGTCACCAAGCTAAAATAGGAAAGGAAAGCATCAACCTCCAAAAATCCCAACACTAAGATAGAAATGAGAAGACTAATAGCACACTTCAAACAAAAACTATCCAGGACAACCAGACAGAGGGTAGAAACAAACAGCAGGATCCACAAAACAAGGCAGTACTCATAGAAAATGAGGTTAGCTAAGACCTTAAAGAAGAATAGCAATGAGCAATCCCAATATGGGAAAGCACAAAAGTAGCTTAGGTAAGTTTTGATTATCTAATATAGTGAGCTAATTTAATTTAGCACCCAAATTTTCCAGGAAATCTGCATAAGTATTACCTTCATAAAGAATATGAAAAATTTTGTAGCAAACTTGAGACAGGATGGTTTTAATGTAATTAAGGAGATAAAATAAGTCAGCATTCCCCATTTTATTAGAATTAAGCATATCAAGTAAAAGAAGAGCGTCAACTTCAATCCAAATATTAAATAGGCCTTTGTTCAAAAAAATATCAATAGCTTTAACAACCATAAGCTCAAAGATAAATAACAAAATAGGCTTTGAAGGGATAAGCAAAAGCACAAATGGCACTACCTTTGGAATCCCTAATAATACCACCACAACCATATTTATTAGGTGAAAATGAACCAGAAGTATTTATTTTAATAAAGTGATCATTAGGTTTGATCCAATGGATAATCCTAATAGCCTTATTGAGAGAAACATTAGGCATAATGAGACTTAATTTTTTAGCCACAAATTTGTAACCTCTAAAATGGATGTTACTAATTAAATTAGCATTAAACAAAGTATGAATTTTTTCTTTAGTTCTAGCCAAGATCCATTTTTGTTTCATAGGAATACCATTATATTTATCATCACTTCTATCCATCCAAATGAACCAAATATAGGTAATAGCAATTAAGATTTTGATATGACCTTTCACAGTTTTTTAGAAACAAGCTTCAAGAAGTTGATATAAAGAAAGGGAACCATGAAAATAATTAATGTTAAATAAATCATCATACCATATCCATAATTTGGAAGCAATGACACCATTGACAAAAACATGATTAACATTTTCAATATGAAAGCAACACTTAGAAGGTAAATAAAACCCTTTATTCCAGCAAGAAATCTAGAATAAAGTTAGTCAAAATCCTCCAAGATAAAATTGAATAAGAAATGGGAATGATATTGTTTCAAAGTTTAATGAAAACATTAGAGGAGTTCTAGTTATCTCGAATAAAATTACAAACCTCTTTAAGAATGAAATCACTATTGTAAGAGAGCTTAAAAAGAATTTGATCAGGTTTGTTAGAAAAAATAGGGATGTTTCTAAAATTATCAAAAAGAAAAATAGAAATATAATTCTCAAGTTTATTTTCATTCCAATTGTTATTAAGCCAAAAAGAGTTAACTTTGACAGTAGCAGTAAAGTGTGTAGATAAAAACGAGTCAATAGAGCCATTGCCAATCTAATTGTCTTATTAAAAGATGTATGAACTTGAATGCATACCCAAGATATTAAGGATTCAGTAACCCATTTAATGAAGCAAAGCCTTTTCCAAACTAGAGAGTCACCAACTTTATAAGCATAGATAAGAGGGTGCTTACCTTGGCAATATTTTTTCATCACAAAATTAGCCCAAAGGCTATCATTCTTTCTAAAAGTCCACCAGAGCTTATGAGAGAAGGTAGTATTCACTTCAAGAATAAGTTTGCAACCAAGACCACCTTCATCCAAAGGACCACAACGTTTATACTAGAATGTCCAATGCATTCTTTTAATTGAATTATTGGATCCCCAAAAAAATTTATTAAGTAAGCGATCAATTCTGATAAGAGTAGAATTAGTAGGAATAATAGTTTGAATCAAATATAGTGGCATTGAATTGAGAGTGCTTTTAAGAACAAGTGAGCCGCCACAAAAGAGAGTAAATGAAATTCCCAAATAGAAATTTTATTTAAAATTTTTTGAATTAACTCATCAAAAAGATGTGATCATTTTGGACCTTTAAAAAGAGGAGCACCCAAGTACTTAAGAGGTAAATGTTGATGTATAAAATTAATGATATGCAGGATGTGATTTATTTTATTATTGGAGATACTGGAAGAAGTAATAAAATAGCTTTTGTTATCATTGATACTAAGACCACTTTCTCTACCAAATGTATTCAAAAAATGCTTAAGATTCTTTATATGATGAATAGAAGTAGTGCAAAAAATAATAAAATCATTCACAAAGCTTAAATGGGAAATAAGAAGATCACCAATAGTTTTGTAATACATACTATGATTATTTAAGAATAAATCATTCATGCTCCTAGATAAGTATTCAACATCAATGATAAATAAAGTAGGACATAAAGGATCCTCGTGCCCAAAGTCATGGGAGGAAGGAAAGAAACTCAAAGTTTCCCCATTAAGAAAAATAAAAACTAGGCATTATTAATACAATTTTTAATAAAAAAATTAATTTATTAGGAAACCCAAATAAATTCAAAACTTGAAAAAGGAAATCCCAAGAGATATTATCAAAATCTTTGTTAATATCTAATTTGAAAAGAATTTTTCCACCTCTAGTCTTAACATCTAAATCATTAATTGATTCTTTGGAAAGTAAAATATTATAAGAAATAGATCTACCTCTAACAAAACTAGTTTGGTTGAGAGAGATAATCCTATGAAAAAAAGAACTAAGCCTATTGGCAATAATTTGGAAATTAGATTATTGAAGAAGGTGCAAAGACTAATAGGTCTAAACTCACTCCAATAGCCCGTATTATCTTTCTTAGGTATGAGAACAATAGAAGTGCTAAAAAAATATCTAGGAAAAGGATTACCAATAAAGAAATCAACCATAACATCAATCAAATCCTTTTTAATAATAAACTAATATTTTTGAAAAAATTAAGTAGTGAAACCCTCCGAAGCAGCAACAGAATCTATGTTTATGCTATTAAGAACTTTAAAATTTTCATCTTCCTTAGGCAAAATAGTAATCAAAGCATTTTCATCATTGGTGATAATAGAAGGAATCTAGTGCAATTTAAAAATAACTTCATAAGAGAAACTCTTATTAAGCAGATTTCTAAAATAATTAATAATTAAATCCTTAATATCATTATTCTCCATAATCCATTCTCCATTATCATTTTTAATTTTTTGAATATTATTTAGAGGTATCTTTTTATTAACTAATGCATATAAATACCTAGTATTCCTGTCACCATCTGCAATATGTTTACTAACAGGTTTTTGATGCCAATAAGTTTCTTCCATATTTTGAAAATTAACAAGTTTATCCTTCACCTCATTCAAGTACATAATCTTGGAAGGTTCCATCATAATGTAAAACTTCAAGATCACAAACCAAATTTTCCATATCCTTGATATTAGCAAAAAGATTTTTAAAATAATACTTATTCCACCAAACTAGATTTTCTTTCAGTCATTTCAATTTAAACTAGAGCCTATTCATCCCCCTAATCGAATTATTAGGATATATAGGAGCTTTCCAATTTTATACAACATTAAAATTTTAATTATGGTGTTTACTTTTTTGATTGGGACACCGAGATCTTAGAGTACTTATTAAAGTGATTAGGTACAATATTAAGGAATGATGCACTATCTCAAAAGATAGAAATCATCACCTTATATTGAACTTAATCACCTAATAAGGACTCCCAAGGTATGATGGGTCTTCGAATATACCAGAGATCTTTCCCCTACTTTACATGGACAATTAAAGTAGGGTTTATTTTAAGTTGAGTTCATTTAGTTTCCTATTGATCAAGCCCCCATAGTTAATTACATCTTAAGGAATGGGAATTCCTTAGGAGTACTCTCAATTAAAGTAGAAATTAAGGTCTCTAGAGATTTCAAGGATAGACTATCAAAGGTTTATTTGTATAGGAAAATCAATTATGATTGTTCAAGGAGAAGACTTATTATCGAAGCCAAAGGGAATGAGTAGGAAATGTTCAAGATACTAGGAAGCCTAGTGAGCATTCCAATCTATCCTATAGTTGGGATTTATATGTTTGAAGTTGAATAGATTAATTTTACTGAAGTTGACATTTTATTATAAAGCTAGGACTTATAATCAAACAACACAAAGTTGTGGAAATGCCTAAGAGGCGAGGATTTATGCTAGTGGCTTGAAGGAAATAGCAATCTTAGACCCTATATCTAAGGAGCTTTGGCATAAGCTAAAGCATAACCTAGGTCTAAGAAAAAATGGGCATAAGATTTACCTCCACAAGAGAATAAACCACCTGATTGCTGGGCTTATAATTGCCTGCAGTGGTCGCCAGCTAACTATTCCTACAATTTTAAAACCATGTAGAAAAGTATTATGAATTTAAAAGATAGTTAGGCTATTATTAATTTAGAAAGAGATAAAAGTCCTTAAACCCACTCCCTAAGAGACTAGAGCATGAGTGGTATGTGTAATGACTTAATCTACCAATGAAAATATTTTAAATTTTATTTTATTTTAGGCACTTTATTTTGACAAAGGTTTTGGAATTTTGTATGTCTATATGCATGATGAAGTTAGATTATTAGCTGAATCAATGAGAAAGAGGTGTTTTCTTCCATAGAGGAGGCCCTCAAAGGTCAATCCTTACTCTATCGTGAAAGGATGGAAACCCTCTCTTAGTAAGAGTGAAGCAATATGCATGCATTATGTGAGACATACAACATTCAGCTAAGGGGTTACCAAATCTTTTAATTATCTTGATTTAATACCTAGGCTTTATTTGAGGTTATGAATTATTTAAAACTTTAGTTATGAGTTGTAGTTGGGTAAAATATTTATTTTTCCTAATGAGCCTAATCGCATCTAGGCCACACATTCAAACATCAATCATTTAAGAAAGTATGGAAAGCATGCCATTTCTAGCAGAAATCCTAAATAAATAATCAACCAATTTCTATAACTATCATGAAAAAATAAAAGGTTGATGCGGTCAAATACTTTCATACAGCCCAAAAAGAAAAGATGGGTAGCCGAGCTCTACCCTTATACAACCCAAAATTATAAAATAATAATTATAATTTATAATGAATGAATGCTATGGGGGGTCTTCATTCTTCATTCTTCATTCTACATGTCTTCATTTCTTTCCTTTGATTTGATTTGCTCCACTTCAAAGGCATCACATGGCCTCCCAGGACAAAGACTTCTAGCTATTTCTCATCCTAATCCCCCATAGCACTAATCCTAATTCCTAAATTAAAAATTACATTAAGAATAGAAAAAGTAAATCTAACTACTCTTGCAAAATAAAGGTTAGTTAAACATACATACAATCCCAAGCAATTATATCATATTTTAGACTTAGCACCATGCACATGGTTAACCAAGCCCACATTTTCTAACTTGGATTATGCTTAGGGGCTTAAGCAACCTACAAAGAGATAATTTATATTTATTTTTAAGAGGCCCCTTAAGCATAATCCCATGTAGAAAACATGATTAGGCTAATCATAGCCTACCATCTAGTCTATGAGGCTTACACCCTAAGATTCAGTCTACATTAATACATCACAAACCAAAATATACATCATACCAAACACCGCCTTAACATAAAGCTAGAAGTAGTAACTTAATTATAATGTGTGTGTTAAGGCTTGTGTGGTATGTCTTGCTAGGCATTAGAGTTGTAGTTCTCTAAGTATAGAAATATTTAATTTAACATGAAGGGTTAGTTTCACTTAAAGTTATTTAATTTATTTTAGAATTTTAATTTATGTTTTCTTTTATTTCATTTGATTACGTAGCAACTAAGTGTTATAAAGAGAAGAAAAGAGTATTGCCCTCTTTGATCCTTACCTTAAGCCACTTTCTAAAGCATGTTAATTAGATTTAGTTCATTTTAGTGAATGTCTTATTACACATTTTAACTTAATCCTAAGTTTAGGCTCACTTTAAATAATCTCATTTAATATCAAAAGCATCTTAAGATTAATTCAATTGAATTACTATCACATGACATATGTTCAATCATTGATTTCCATCACATGTAATAGGCATATGATATTAATCCTAAATATAACTAAACATACAATATGTTTTAGCACACTTAGATGATGAATGTAGATGTGTATATTTGTAGAAAATGAGATTTTTATTCATTAGCTAAATGCACATACAAGTGTATAAAAGTTTTAAGCGGATTCTTGGCCATTGTTAAATTATGGCAATGAGGTAAAGACCTCCTTGGGGCCACTTAAAGCCTCACATCCCTGAATTGTCCAGATTAGATATAACCATTATTCTTGAATACACAAGAATGTACAAATGACTACAAGAATGGAAAATCATGCAAAAGTTGTATTTCTTTAAATTGAATTATTTGTACATGTGAGCTAAAGTGGAATAGGAAATTTTGATTCATTAGCTAGATGTACATAGAAATACAAAAAAGTTTTAAGTGGATACTTCGCCATTGTTAAACCAACGGAGTGAGGTAAAACCCTCCTTTGGGCTACTTAAAGCCTTGCATCCTAATGTCCGACTAGATATAATTATTCTTGAATACACATGAATGTACAAGATTACAAGAATGAAAATCATGCAAAAGTTGTATTTATTTCAATTGAATTATTTATACATGTGAGCAAAAGTTCTATCTAAATTCTAACATAGAAAGACATAGGAATGAATCCAAACAAATGTTGTGTCCTTTTCAAATGGACTATACATATGTTAATATTCAAACTTTATGTAAATACATATAGACTAAAGAAAGAGAACTCCATATCACATGTTCTAAGCCATAGACACATGCAAGCTTAAAAATATTTATGACTATTATCACTCCAAATATAATAGTTGACTTATAAACTTTTGAAAATAACTTTGATATAATAGTGATAATAGCCACACATATATTAAATTAGATCAACACATGCAATCTTGACATAAAGGGAACCATTTGATTTAGTTAATTTTTCAAAATATGAATGCATGAATAAAATGACATACAACATTTAATATGATTGGAGAAGAATAACTAAACATAAACACATGATTTCGTTCAATTAAATTAATTCATAAGGATAATCATATCAAATAAAATCATAAAAGGAAACCAAAGTTTCTTATGTAACTTTTAATTTTTATGTTTCAATTTGATTTAATAAAATGAAGGAAAGTTTGCTGATCCTAACCCATTCCCATGTTTGGGAATTGATTTTGTTTAATAAAATGTAATTAAGTAAATTTTATGGATTAATTAGGTTGTAATATGCATTAAATCTACTAATTAACCCTTACTTATGTTACTTTAAAGTAATTAATTAAATACTTATTAGCCAACATGATATGCATGGAAAATAACTTGCAATGATACTAAGAAATGAAAGAGCCTAATGAAATTAGCTCACAATTATTGATTAATTAGATTAAGAAACTTAATTAATTACTTTTATTATTTTCCCACACATATGGATAACTCATAATTTCATTAACTCTCTTTAGGCTATTAAACACCTAAAGATCTACCCATGAATTAATTAATGAAGATGAGATATGATTGTAATTTTAATTTTATTAATCAAATCATTAATTAATTAATCAATTTCTCTTACTTAATATGCCAAACTGATTAATTATCCACCAAATGAGAAAGATATCCTAAATATTTTCCTCCAATATTTTATATGAATATCTAATCAAATAAAGCTTAGTCAATTGTAATTAATAGTTAAATTAATTGTAATTAAAAATATGTCTCATAACTAAATTTTGTTTTTGACTTTTAGGATGAACATATAACAATTATGGATTGAATTGATTTTTATAATTGACATTAATAAATTGTGTCCATACAAATTTTTATATTTGATTATAATATTTATAATATTATTATTTTAGTTAATTTTTTTATACAAAGTTTTACTTTAATTTTATGATAATTTAATTTGTACATTTTATTTGGATTTTGTTTGATCACATATTATTTCTTTCTTTTTTTATTCACTACGCCATTTGATCTAATCAAAACTATTCACTTCAAACACATAAAATGAGTGGTCTTACTTTTGTCTCTAAACTCTCTCCAAAATGATTAAAAAGTAAAGTGCACATGCTCTAAAGGTTGGATCCTAATGATGCTAGCATTCAACACATCAAACATGAGATCCCTAAGGCTTTCTAAGCATTTAAGAATTATACCTCACCATACTTAATGTCCGATGGATTCTAACCAAGAGGTGGCTTCATTTGGATGAAATGAAGCCCTATCGAGGTGTTTGTTTGGTCATATCAATACTTTAGCTAGCATTCTTTTTCTTTGCTCCTATGGTTCTCTTCCTCCTCACTTGCTCATAGACACCTGGCTTTTGGCATCTTATTGGAAGAGGAAAATCAAAATTCTTGACTTTTCTAAATGTTCTCAGAATAATCTTATCCACATATATAGTCTCATTTAGATGATCAAACTCATACTATAATATGCGAGCCATCCATCCAAAAGTAGCAATTTTGATAGGTTGACCAAAATGATCATGACCTGTGACCTTCACCTGCCGATGCTGCTCTACCATAGCTCTAAATTCGTCAATGCTTAAACATCTTTCAAAGAATAAAGCTATTTTGATTCCATTCTTTTGAAGCTTTGGATTAATTATTACCAGAGATTAAAAGGTTGATGGTCTTGTGCATCAGTTTCACTCCTAAGAGCATAGCTAATGTATTCCTTTGTGTCTTCAAGAATAATAATCTCAAATCATATTATATATATGATGTGTTAGAGCATTGAGAATATTATGTTCAAAATCCTCTAGAAGCTGAGCATACCACTATGGATCATTAAAGAACCCTCAAGGAGCTAACAACAGTGCCTTTGATTTAGAATTTTTGTATAGATCATTGAGGATGGATTTCATGGTAATTAAACCCCTGGCATACTTTTTTGCATCAATACTTGCACCTATTCTGTGGTCGTTCAGCTCATTTCTCTCAAAGGAATATCAATCTGTGGAGCAGCGAAGCTGACACCAGGAGCCTTCCGCATAACTGCAATCATGTCATCTATGATCTTCTAGATCTTCTTTGATTTGATCTCCTCCAAGGAGACCTCAACGGTGGGCTCATGGAGGACCATATCACTGGCCTTGATAATTTTAGTCAGGGATTCTTTCTTCATGCTAAATCCAAAGAACCATCCAGCGAAGACTTTTGAAGGGGTTCTTCTATGACCAGTGATGCAATGGGAGAAGCAATGAAGAATTAGACCAATGCTTGGAGCTAGAAAGGAACAATCTTTATGAAGGAAGATGGAGGCATAGAAGGATAGTTCACTGGCAGCCAGACTATGCGAGTGGAATGGTTCGATCAATCAATAAAAAATTCATGGCATGTCTCATGTGCTTTCTGCAAGTGGCCAGATTTATGGGGCCTAGTTGGGATAAAAAAAGTCTCAATCTACTACTGCTCGTGTGTCTCAGTTTTGGAGAAAGTGAGGGAAGATAGGTCACCTACTGGAGGATGAGGGAGGCGTGGATGCTTCTTGGGTCAGCTAGGCTTCACTTGGTTGAGAGGAAGAAATGGACATGAGGGAGTGTTCGCTTTCAGCTTTGCATCCAATAGAGGAGAGGTACTCAGAGATATTTTTTTTATTTTTTATTTTTTTAGGACCGGCTAGGATGGGAGAGCTGCTCTCAAGTGAAGTAGGAATGTGAGGGCTTTGGCTTCTCTTGCCTAAAGGGAGATGAGAAAAAGGACAAGGCCTCATTTTTTTTATTTTTTCTAGTGTGTCTATGTTTTTTCCTAGCCGAGAGAAAGAGAGAGAGATATACCAACTTTGTCTTACATGCCCCAACTTCTCTCATTTTCCCATTTTTTATTTCTTTTTTTTCTTTGCATATTTTTATATATTGTCATGATCACATAAATTGGCAAGGAGTAGGTCATTTAATAGTTTTGTTTTTTTCACTTTTTTTAAAAAAAATTTGCTGAAACTTGATTTTTTTTTTAAATAAATGATTTTAAAAGTTTTATAAAATTTTAATAACTTTAGTAAATAATTGAATGAAAATTTATAAGTTGTGTATCAAATAAGATAATTTTAATTATGATTAATAATTATTGATAATATTTATTCCTAATTTGATAAATTAATTATTTTGATTTAATGGTTAATATATTATATATAAAATATTTATTTATAGTTTTTATTTTGATTTAATTCTGAATAAATTTTGTTTGATGTTTAGAATTGGTTTAATCTCTCTCTCTCTCTCTCTCTCTCTGTGTGTGTGTGTGTGTGTGTGTGTGTGTGTGTGTGTGTAGTTCATTTTAGATTTCAAATGGATTGTGCATGTTAAATTAAAATTTTTTATTTGTTATTATAATTTTCTTTTTATACATATTGGTGACTTAACATTCAAATCATGATTTGATTTAATTTAGTCTTAAACTTGACTAAAATTGCATTTGATTTTGAATTATAATATGAATGATTTACTTGATGGTTTTGATTGTGATTTTATGTAAAACTTCAAAAGATGATTGAAGGATTGATTGGTTTTAGGTTGAACTTGGCTATGTCCATGAAATGGGCCTAAAAGTTTTGATTTGGTTTGGATTTAGGTTTGGATCATCATTTGAAGTTTAGTTTGAGTTTGAATTTGATAAATTGATTGAAGGGTTGAGTTGATCTTTCAGAAAATTATTTGAATTTGGATTGATTTGGATTTGGCTAAGGCTAAGTTCATAAGATAAATCATGGATCTTATGAAGGATTTCGATTTTCAATTCAAGGGCTTCAATCATTTGATTAGATTTGAATTTGGATTTTTATTTGAATTGAATTTGAGGTTTGGTTTGAGAAGGTGAATATGGGTCATTTAGAATGAGTAGGTGAGTCTCCTTAATTCCTAAGGCATAGTCTAATCCTATGATTAACCCTTCTATGTCTTTAGGTTTAGGTTAAGTGTTCACCTAGTCACTAGAAGTGTCTTATGGCTAAGGAAGTCTTAGTGTCTAGAAGATCCCTAGGTCTAAGAAGAGGAGGTTGAGAACTCACTCCAAAAGTGATGTCAACATTAATATGTCAATCAACATGTTCTAAAAAATCAGGAGAGAAATTCTTTAATATATTATAAGTATCTTTAATAGAAACCAAAAGAGGAGCATGATCAAACAAGGTTCTACTTAACTGATCTATATAAGTAATAGGCCATTGAGTAATCCAATGAGTGTTAAAAAGAATTTGATCTAACCTATTACCAAATTCTAGAGTTTTACCAAGTATAATTAGAAGCCCTAAAACCAATATCAATCAAATTACAATCAAGGATCGTATTGCAAAATTCTTCCATGGAATGAATATTAGGAGAGAAACCAACACTTTGTTCAGAAGAGAATAAAATAATGCTGAAATCCCCTCCAACAAACTCAAGTTTATTGACAGATGTAGCAAAATTCCTCAAATAATCAAGAAGATTTCTACCAAGTCTATTACAAGATGCATAAACAAAAGAGCCCAAAACACAATAATCACCCTAAGAGATTTGAGCGTTGATTACATGTTGAAAATCATCAAGAATAGAAATATCTACAAAATTATTCCAAAAACATCAAATCTTATTGCTAACATTAGAGAAAAATTTATTGAAACTGATCATTCTCGCAACATGGTTAATTTTATTAGCATGAATAAGAGGCTCTAGAAAAATAAGTAAAGAAATATATAAACTCTACAAATATTTCTAATATGGTTATGAATAGAGAGTGTACTGATTTCTCTAACATTCCAAACAATAAAATTAAACATAAGGAAATAAAATGTGGTTATGAAAAGGCTAATTAAGAGCGGAGAGGGAGGTCATAGCAAATCTAGTATTTTTTGACAATTTAGGAGGGAAATTTTTAACATTCTTTCTCTTATTAGCATGATAAGTTTGGAAACCATTTTTTTCTCATATAATCATCATCTGAGAAGGATTTAGCAACATTAGTCATAGATTTAGGAGAAGTCTCTGAAGTGAGTTCTCCTTCTTCCAAGATATTAGAAATTTTTAAAGGAAAATGAGCAGGTATGGCAAGAGAGGGAGTAGAATAGATTTATTAAGAAGGAAAGTGTGAACACCAAATCTTCCTCTTCAATAATTAAATTATTAGACAAAACCAAATCTTTTGAGAATTTAAATCATCTAACTTGAAAATTGGAATTTGGTTTTGCAACTTGATTATCATGAGGAACCAAAACCATATTCTCCATAGAACTTGAATGATGCATAACATTAATATCCACATTAATATTTTTAAAATTCATTTTCATCAATCAACCAGGGTTTAGGGTTTTGGTTAAGGTTTAGGGTTTAGAGTTTAGGTTTAGTGTTTAGGCTTTAGGGCTTAAGGTTTTATGGTTTGTGGGTTTAGGTTTTTAGTTTAAGGATTAGGTTGGGTTTAGGTTTTAAGATTTAGGTTTATGTTTTATTTTGGGTTTTATTGGTTTTTTATTTTTGGGTTTTAGGTTTAGGGTTTTAGAGTTTAGAGATTATGGCTTAGGGGTTTAGGTATTTGGGTTAGGTTTTAGTTTAGGTTTTAGGTTTAGGGTTTAAATTTAGTTTATTTTAGTAGGTTTTTTAGATTTTTTTTAAAAAATTAAGTTTAGTTTTTATTTACTTTATTTTTTTTTTATTTTAGTTTATTTTATTTTATTTTATTTAAGCATATTTTATTTTATTTAGTTATTTATTTTAAGTTTATTTATTTTATTTAGGTTATTTATTTTAGTTCATTGTTTAAGTTTTGGTTTAGGTTTAGGTTTATTTTTTATTTTAGCTTTATTTTTATTTTATTTTTTCTATTTTATATTTTATTTTTAGATTTAGGTTTAGGTTTTTATTTTATTTTCTAGATTTATTTTATTTTTATTTTTAATTCAATATTTATTTTATTTAGGCTTTTTAATTTTAGGTTTATTTTATTTTTTAATTTCATTTAGGTTTTATTTATTTTATTTTAGTTTAATTTTTATCATTATTTTATTTTATTTTTAGGTTTAGGTTTAGATTTAGGTTTTAGTTTAGGTTTAAATTTATTTTATTTTATTATTTTATTTTTAGGTTTTATTTGGTTTAGGTTTAGCTTTATTTTGGGTTTTTAGGTTTGGTTTGGGTTTAGGTTTAGGTTTATGGTTTGGGGTTTAGGGTTTAAGGTTGTAGGTTTTAGGATTTAGGGTTTAGGATTAGGGTTTAGTGTTTAGGGTTTAGGGTTTTTGGGGTTTAGGGTTTAGGGTTTAAGTTTTAGGTTTACAATTTATGTTTTAGTTTAGGATTTAGGGTTTTAGGTTTATGGTTTTTATTAATAGAGAAAAAAATTTAGATTTAACATTTCTTCTTTCCAATTTCATCAACCAAGTAGCACACGAAGTTTTCTAAGACACAAATGATGGCATAGATAAAAAATGAGCACACATAGAGAAATCAAAAACCCAAGATAAATAGAATAGTCTCTACTGTAAAGATAGAGTTCCATAAGCAATAGATCGGATTGGTCATTCTTCAGTTTCTCTAGTTACCATTCGAATCACCCTTTCCTCTCGAGTAGTGAGATCTGCCATCAAATCTCTGATCTCTCCTTCCACCATAACTATGGATGTAACCTCGTTTACCTCCATAACTATTTTATATCTAGTAGATCCCACCACAACTATGATAAACACTGCCTCCACCTTGCCTCCACCATGAGATCTAGAGGTGGAAGTGGTTTTATCAAGTTTATTTTTTATTTATTTTTTAGGTTTTAATTTTTTTTAATTTATTTTACTTTAAGTTTTTGTTTAGGTTAGGTTTAAGGTTTTGATTTATATTAGGTTTATGGTTTTATTTAGGGTTTTATTTGGTTTATGATTTTTGTGGTTTAGGATTTTTAGGTATTTAGTTTAGGGTTTAGGTTTATTTTAGGTTTAGTTTTTAGGTTATTTAGGTTTATTTAGGTTTGGTTATTTTTTATTATATTTTATTTAGTTTAGTTTTGGTTTATTTTTATTTATTTTAGTTTAGTTTATTTATTTAGGTTTAGGTTATTTTTATTTAGGTTTATTTTTATTATTTATTTAGGTTTTTTATTTATTTTATTTATTTTTATTTTTTATTTAGGTTATTTTTTATTTTTTTTATTATTTAGGTTTATTTTTATTTTATAGGTTTATTTTATTTTATTTAGTTTAGGTTTATTTATATTTTATTTTATTTTATTTTTATTTTATTTTTTTTTATTTTTTAGTTTATTTATTTTTTATTTTATTTATTTTAGGTTTATTTATTTATTTTTTTAATTTTATTTTATTTTTTATTTTATTTTATTTTTTAGTTTTTTATTTATTTATTTTTATTTAGTTTTTTTTAGGGGGGTTTAGGGTTTAGGGTTTAGGGTTGTAGGTTTTAGTGTTTAGGGTTTAGGGTTTTAGGGTTTAGGGTTTATGCTATAGGCTTTAGGGTTTTAGTGTTTAGGGTTTAGGGTTTAGGGTTTACTATTTAGGGTTTAGGGTTTTCAGGGTTTAGGGTTTAGGTTTTAAGGTCTAGGGTTTAGGGTTTATGATTTAGGGTTTAGGTTTTATGTTTAGGTTTTAAGTTTTAGTTTAGGGTTTAAGGTTTTTTTTTAATAGAAAATAAAGTCAGATTCAACATTTTTTCTTTTTGATTTCATCAACCAAGTAGCACCCCATGTTTTCTAAGACATAAGTGATGACATCGATCAAAAATGAGCACCCATAGAGCAAATAAAAAATTCTAGATGTAGAATCGTCTCTACTGTAAAGATGAAGTTTGATAAATCGTAGATCAAATTGGTCATTCTTCAGTTTCTCTAGTTCCCATCAAAACTTGCCCACCTCTCGAGTAGAGGGATCAGCCATCATATCCCCGACCTCTCCCTCCACTACCACCATGGCTCTAAGTTTCATCGCTCCTCCTACCTCGATAATCACCACTACTCTGACCACCACCTCCATATCCACCAGCACCTCCCGATCCCCCTGCACCCCTTCGAAAATTGCCACCTCCACCTTCGTCTCCACCGCTAGATCTAGACTGAGCCTAGTTGACGGTGATGTTCCTATCATCAAGGTTCTACGCATTATGAGGCTTTAGGTTTTAGGGTTTAGGGTTGTACATTCTAGGGTTTAGGGTTTAGGGTTTAGGGTTTATGGTTTATGGTTTAGGGTTTAGGGTTTATGGTTTAGGTTTTAGGGTTTAGGGTGTTTAAGGTTTTAGGGTTTAAGATTTAGAGTTTAGGATTTAGAGTTTAGGGTTTTAAAGTTTAGGGTTTAGGGTTTAGGGTTTAGAGTTGTAGGTTTAGGATTGTAGGCTTAGGGTTTAGGGCTTAGGGTTAGTTTTAGGGTTTAGGGTTTAGGGTTTAAGGTTTAGGATTTAGGGTTTCAGTTTTTTTTTTAATTTAAGTAAACCTGTAAGTTTAGGTTTATTTAGTTTATTTAGTTTATTTATTTTAGTTTTATTTAGTATAGTTTAAGTTTTTTATTTTTGGTTATCTGTTAGGTTTAGGTTTATTTTTTTGTTGAGTTTTATTTCTATTTTAATTTTTTGGTTAAAGTTTTATTTTTTATTTTTAGAATTAGGTTTATGTTTTTATTTTATTTTTTTAGGTTTAGGCTTTAGGTACTTATTTTAGGTTTATTTTTTATTTTTATTTATTAGTTTAGTTTTAAGTTTATTTTTAGTTTATTTTATTTTATTTTGTTTAGGTTTAGGTTTAGGTTTAGTTTATTTTAGGTTTAGCTTATTTTAGTTTAGGTTTAGGTTTATTTTATTTTTATTTTAAGTTTAAGTTATTTTTAGTTTCGAGTTTAGGTTATTCTTTTAAATTATTTTTAGGTTTATGTTTTAGGTTTAGGTTTTTATTTATTATTTATTTTATTTTATTTTTAGTTTCTATTTTATTTAAACTTTTATTTATTTTATTTTAGTTTATTTTTATTTTTTATTTTATTTTATTTTGAGTTTTAGGTTTAGATTTTAGTTTAGGTTTTATTATTTTCTTTTTTTAAATTATTTAGGTTTAGGTTTATTTATTTATTTTATTTTAGGTTTTATTTAGTTTAGGTTTAGCTTTTTTAGGTTTTAGGGTGTGGGACTGATTTATTTAGGGTTTATGGTTTAGGCAGGATTTTATTTTAGGATTTAGGTGGGGGTTCAGTTTAGGGTTTAAGATTTAAGGTTTATTTAGGGGATTTAGTTTAGGTTTAGGGTTTTGGTCAGGGTTTAGATCCGTTTTTAGGATTTAGGTTTAGTCTCAGCTTTTAATTAAGGAGAGTTAGGATTAGGGCTTGGCTTAGAGTTTAGGGTCAGTTTTAGGTCAGTTGGAGTTTAGGAGTTTTTAAGTTTATTTAGGATTAGTTAGGTTTAGGGTTGAGTTTAGGTTAGGGTTTAAGAGGTTCAGGTTTAGTTTTGTGGGTTTATGTAGTTAGTTGATTAGGTTTAGGGTTTAGGGTTTGGGATGAGGGTTTAGAGGTTTAGGTTTAAGGTTTAGGATTAGTAGTTTAGGGTTTAGGGTTTAGGGTTTAGGTTTAGTAGGTTTTTTTTTTTAAGATTAAGTAAATCGATAAGTTTATGTTTATTTATTTTATTTAGTTTATTTTTTATTATTTTAGTTTATTTTATTTTATTTATTTTTATTTAGGTGGATTATTTATTTTTATTTATTTTTGTTTATTTATTTTAATTTAGGTTTTTGATTTTAGTTTATTTTTTTAGGTTTAGGTTTAGGTTTCTATTTATTTTTTTAGTTTAGTTTTATTACTATTTTCTTTTTTTACGTTTAGGTTTTATTTTTTATTTTTAGGTTCAGGTTTACGATCTTTTTTTTAGGTTTAAGTTTTAGGTTTTTATTTTTTTTGGGCTTATGTTTATATTTATTTTTAGTTTATTTTATTCTATTTTGTTTAGAGTTTAGGTTCAGTTAATTTTAGGTTTAGGCTTAGGTTTTATTTATTTTAGTTTAGGTTTAGGTTTATTTTATTTTATTTATTTTTGATTTAGGTTTTTTTTTCAAGTTTTAGGTTTAGGTTTTATTTTTATTTTTTTCAAGGTTTATTTTTTAAGTTTAGTCTTTTATTTTGTTCTTATTTTATTTTATTTTAGGTTTATTTTATTTTTATTTTACGTTTAGTTTTAATTTAATTTAGGTTTTTAATTTTTAGATTTATTTTATTTTTTTCATTTAGTTTAGGTTTTTATTTATTTTATTTTAGTTTAGTTTTTATTATTTATTTTATTTTATATTTACATTTAGATTTAGGTATGGGTTTAGGCTTTAGTTTGAGTTTTTTATTTTATTTTATTATTTTATTTAGATTTAGGTTTTTTTATTTATTTTATTTTTAGGTTTTATTTAGTTTAGGTTTAGGTTTTTATGTTTCTTTTATTTTAGTGTTTAGGTTTTGTTTTAGGTTATTTTAGGATTAGTTTTAGGTTTAGGTTTGGGTTTACGATTTTAAATTTTAGGGTTTAGGGTTTAGGGTTAGTTTTAGAGTTTAGAGTTTAGGGTTTAGGGTTTTTTATTTTATTATTTTTTATTCCTTTATTTTTTTTAAATAAGTAAACTAGTAGATTTAGGTTTATTTAGTTTATTTTATTTTATATTTTTATATAGGTGTATTTTATTATTATTTTGTTTAGATTAGTTATTTTAGGTTTATTTATTTTATGTTAGGTTTTTAATTTTAGTTTATTTTTTATTTTTATATTTATGTTTTGGTTTATTTCTTAATTTAGTTTTTTTTTATTTTATTGTGTAAGTTTTGGTTTTTATTTTATTTTTTTAGGTTTATGTTTTAGGTTTTTATTTTAGGTTATTTTTAGGTTTTATTTTTTTAGTTTTGGTTTAGGTTTATTTTTAATTTATTTTAATTTATTTAGAGTTTAGGTTTAGGTTTAGGTTTTATTTATGTTGGTTTAGTTTATTTTAGTTTAGGTTTAGTTTGTTTATTTTTATTTTAGGTTTAGTTTTTTTTTAGTTTAGGGTGGTATTTTGTAAGGTTTTAAGGTTTATGTTTTGATTTAGTTTTATTTTATTTTACTTTAGGTTTATTTTATTTTTATTTTAGGTTTGCTTTCTATTTTATTTAAGTTTTTTATTATTTAGTTTATGTTTTTATTTATTTATTTTAGTCTTATTTTTATTTGTTATTTTATTTTCTTTTTAGGTTTAGATTTAGGTTTAGGTTTTAGTTTAAATTTTTATTTTATTATTTTATTTTAGTTTAGGTTTTTTTAGGTTTTATTTAGTTTAGGTTTAGGTTTTTAGCTTCATAAGGTTTAATGTTTAGGGTTTAGTGTTTAGGATTTAGGGCTTGGGGTTCTAGGGTTTAGGGATGGTCTTCTAGTTCCTTGAACCACCTAGCTCTCTGAGTGGGATCCACCATCGTATCCCGATCTCTCCATCATCCACTCTGGGTAACCTTTGTCCCTCTGCCCATAACCACCACCCTCATATCCACCAGCACCTCCAAATCCCCCACCACCAATGCGATAACCATCGTCATCACCTTCACCTCCACTACCAGATCAAGATTGAGCCTAGTTGAGGGTGTTGTTCTCATCGTCAAGGGTCTGTGCATTCTTAAGGTTTAGGTTTAGGTTTAGGTTTATTAGGTTTTAGGGTTTAGGTTTTATGTTTAATTTATTTAGTTACTTTAGGTTTAGGTTTAGGGTTTGGGGTTTAGGGATTAGGTTTTAGGTTTAGTTTTTAGTGGGTAGGGTTTTAATTTAGGATTTTAGGGTTTATGTTATTAGAATTTAGGGTTTAAGATTATAGTTTGGGGTTTAGGATTTAGGGTTTAGGGTTTAGGGTTATCTATGGTTTTGGGTTTTCGGTTTAGGGTTTAGGGTTGTAGGTTTAGAGTTAGTTTTAAGATTTAGGGTTTAGGGTTTAGGGGTTTTTTTAAATTAAGTAAACCCATGGGTTTAGGTTTATTTAGTTTATTTTTTATTTATTTTAGTTTATTTTTTATTTATTTAGTTTATTTTTTTAGTTTAGTTTATTTATTTTTTTTTAGTTTAGTTTAGTTTTTTATTTTAGTTTATTTTAGGTTTATTTAGGTTTAGGTTTATTTTTTAGTTGAGTTATTTTTATTTTATTTTTTGGTTTAGGTTATATTTATTTTAGTTTAGTTTATTTTTGTTTAGGTTTAGGTATATTTTTCTAGTTTAAGGTTTACGTTTAATTCTTTATTTATTTTTAAGTTTTATTTTTAGGTTTATTTTTTAGGTTAAGGTTTTTATTTTATTTTATTTTAAGTTTCTTTTTAAAATTTATTTACTTACTTTAGGTTCTGGTTTAGGGTTTGGGGTTTTGGGTTTAAGGTTTAAGGTTTAGGGTTTAGATTTTAGGGTGTAGGGTTTAGGGTTTAGGGTTTTAGGGTATATGCTTTTAGGGTTTAGGGTTTATGATTAGGGTTTAGCATTTAGGGTTTAGGTATTTTAGGTTTTAGGGTTTACGATTGTAGGTTTAGGGTTTAGGGTTTAGGGTTAGTTTTAGGGTTTAAGGGTTAGGGTTTAGGGGTTAGGGTTTTGGATTTAAGTTTTAGGGTTTTTTTAAATCTAGTCAATCGATAGGTTTAGGTTTACATCATTTTATTTATTTATTTTAGTTTATTTTATTTTTTATTTTTATTTCATTTAGTTTATTTATTTTAGGTTTATTTATTTTAGTTTTGGTTTTTTATTTAATTTATTTTTTAGGTTTAGGTTTAGGTATATTTTTTAGTAGAGTTTTACTATTATTTTATTTTTTCAATTTATGTTTTAATTTTTATTTTTAGGTTTTGGTTTTGGTTTTTATTTTATTTTTTAGGTTTAGCTTTTAATTTTTTATTTTAGGTTTATTTTTAGGTTTCATTTTTTAGTTTTGGTTTGGATTTATTTATAGTTTATATTATTTTATTTAGTTTAGGTTTTATTTATTTTAGTTTAGTTTATTTTAGTATAGGTTTAGGTTTATTTTATTTTTATTTTAGGTTTATGTTTTTTTATTTTAGGGTTTTATTTATTTATTTTTAGGTTTATTTTTTAGGTTTAGGTTTTTATTTTATTTTATTTTAAGTTTATTTTATTTTTATTTTATGTATAGTTTTTATTTTATTAAGATTATTTATTCTTAGGCTTATTTTATTTTTTAGTTTAGTTTTAGTTTTTTCTTTATTTTATTTTAGATTATTTTTCTTTTTTATTTTATTTTTGAGTTTAGGTTTATGTTTTAGTTTAGGTTTTTATTTTATTTTATTTTTTATATTATTTAGGTTTAGTTTTTTTATTTATTTTATTTTTAGGTTTTATTTAATTTAAGTTTAGGTTTTTAGGGTTTAAGGGTTTAACATTTGAGGGTTTAGGGTTTAGGTTTAGGATTTAGGGTTAGTGGCTAGGGTTTAGGGTTTAGTGTAGGGTTTAGGGTTTAGTGGATTTTATAGTGTTTTAGGTTTTTGGTTTAGGGAGGTTTAGTTTAGGGTTTAGGGTGAGTTTAGGATTTGGTTTATAATTATAGTAGTCAGGTTTAAGGTTTAGTGGGTTTTGGGTTTAACAGGGTTATTTAGGGTTATTTAGGGTTAAGGGTTTTGGGTTTAGGGTTTAGGGTTTTTGGTTAGGGTTTTAGTGTTGGTTTAGGGTTAGTGGGGTTTAGGGTTATTTTAGGGTTTAGGGTTTAGGCAGGTTTTTTATAAAAAATTAAAACCAATAGGTTTAGGTTTATTTAGTTTATTTAGTTAATTTATTATTTATTTTAGTTTATTTTTTTATTTATTTTAATTTAGTTTGGTTTATTTATTTTAAGTTTATTTATTTTAGTTTAGGAACTTTATTTTAGTCTATTTTTTAGGTTTATGTTTCGGGTTATGTTTATTTTTTAGTTTAGTTTAATTTTATTTTATTTTTTAGGTTTACGTTTTCTATTTTAATTTTAGGTTTAAGTTTAGGTTTTTATTTTATTTTTTTGTTTAAGTTTTAGGTTTTTATTTTAGGTTTTCTATTTTAGAGCTTAGGTTTATTTTAGTTTATTTTATTTTATTTAGTTTAGGGTTTAGGTTTAGTTTATTTTAGATTTAGGTTTAGGTTTTATTTATATTGATTAGTTTATTTTAGTTTAGGTTTAGGTTTAATTAATTTTGTTTATTTAGGATTTGGTTAATCTTTTTTACTTTAGGGTTTAAGTTTCATTTTTTATTTATTTTTTGGTTTATTTTTTACGTTTAGGTTTTTATTTAGTTTTTATTTTATTTTATTTTTGGTTTATTTTATTTTTAATTTACATATTGTTTTATTATATTTATATTTTTAATTTTTAGGTTTATTTTATTTTTTACTTAAGTTTATGTTTTTATTTCTTTTATTTAGTTTAGTTTTAGTTTTATTTTCTTTATTTTATATAGGTTATTTGAATTTTATTTTATTTTATTTTATTTATTTTAGGTTAATTATTTATTTTAGTTTAAGTTTAAGTTTAGGTTGGGTTTAGGGTTTAGGTGGTTTAGGTTATTTAGGTTAGTTTAGGTTAGCTTAGTGGTTTAGGGTGGTAGGGTTTGGTTAGGGTAATAGTTTAGATTTAGATTTAGGTGGGGAGGTGAGGTCAGTTTAGGTTAGTTCAGGGTGGTTTTAGGGTTAGGTTAGTTTTTGTCAGGTGGGGGTATGGTTGAGTTTAGGGTAGGAGTTTAGGGTTTGTGGTAGGTTTTGGTTTAGGGTAGGTGGATTTAGGTTTAGGGTAGAAGAGGTTTAGGGTAGGTTTAGGTTTAGGGCATTTTTTAAAAAAAATAGAAACCAATAGATTTAGGTTTTATTTATTTATTTTATTTTATATTTTTTTTAGTTTATTTTATTGTTTGGTTATTTATTTAGGTTAGTTTAGGTTTTTGGTTTTATTTTTTTTAGGTTTGGTTTTATTTTAGGTTTAGATTTTATTTTGGGTTTAGGTTTTTATTTTATTTATTTGGTTTAGGGTTTAGGATTTTTTTTGGTTTGTTTTATTTTTATTTTAGTTGGTTTAGTTTTATTTATTTAGGTTTAGGTTTTAGTTTAGTTTAGGTTTATTTTATTTTGTTTAGGTTTTTCTTTTTTTTTTTTATTTTAGGTTTATTTTATTTTTAAGTTTAGATTAAGTTTTTTTTATTTTTTTTTTTTATTTTTAGAGTTAGGTTTTAGTTTAGGTTTTATTTTATTTTATTTAGGTTTAGGATTTTAAGTTATTTTATTTTAGATTTTTAGCTTTTATTTTAATTTTTGGTGGTTTTAGTGTTAAGGTTTTTTAGGTGGGTTTAGTTATGTTTTAGGGTAGGGTAAGTTTAGGGTTTGGGTTTAGGGTTTAGGATTGTGATTTAGTTTTAGAGGTTAGTTTATGGTTTAGGGAGTTAAGATTTTTTTAAGAGTTATGATGGTTAGAGTTTAGGGTAAGTGGTTTAGTGGTTATTTAGTTTAGGGTTTAAGATTTAGGGTTAGGTGGGAGTTTAGGGTTATTAGTTTAGAGTTTAGTTGATAGGTAAGTTTTTGTAAGTTTAGGGTTTAGGGTTGTTGGTTTAGATTTAGTTTAGTTTTTTTTAGTTTAGGTTTATTTATATTTTAGTTTAGGTTTATTTTATTTAGTTTATTTTGTTTTATTTTTAGTTTAGGGTTTAGGTTTTTGTTATTTATTTTTTAGGTTTAGGTTTTATATAGTTTTATTTTTTTTTATTTTATTTTTATTTTACGTTCAATTTTTATTTTATGTAGGTTTTTTATTTTCAAGTTTAGTTCATTTTTTAGTTTTATTTAAATTTTTATTTATTTTATTTTAGTTTAGTTTTTATTTATTTATTTTATTTTATTTTTACATTTTAGTTTAGGTTTAGATTTAGGTTTAAGTTAAGGTTTAAGTTTAGATTTTTATTTTATTTTATTATTTAATTTTATTTAGGTTTAGGTTTTATTTATTTATTTTATTTTGAGCTTTTATTTAGTTTGGGTTTAAGTTATTAAGATTTTAGGGTTTAGAGTTTAGGGTTGTAGGTTTTAGGGTTTAGGGTTTAGGGTTTAGGGCTTATGGTTTAGTGTTTTAAGGTTTAGGGTTTAAGGGTGTAGGGTTGTAGGTTTACGATTTAGGGTTAGTTTTAAGGATTAAGGTTTAGAGTTAAGGTTTTTTTTTTATTTTTTGTTTAGTTTTTTTTTAAATTAAGTAAACTCATAGGTTTTGGTTTTTTTAGTTTATTTTAAATTTATTTTAGTTTATTTTATTTTTTTATTTTTATTTAGGTTTATGTTTATTTTTATTTAGTTTAGTTTATATATTTTAGTTTAGATTTTTTATTTTTGTTTATTTTTTTGGTTTAGGTTTTGGTTTTTTACTTTAGTTTTTATTTTTTTATTTTATTTTTTTATGTTTAGGTTTTATTTTATTTTTAGGTTTAGGCTTTAGATTTTATTTTAAGTTTATTTTTAGGATTTATTTTTTAGTTTAGGTTTGGGTTTATTTTTAGTTTATTTTATTTTTTAGGGTTTAGGTTTAGGTTTAGGTTTAGTTTATTTTAGGTTTTGGTATAGGTTATATTTATTCTACTTTAGTTTATTTTAGCTTAGGTTTAGGTTTATTTTATTTTTATTTTAGGTTTAAGTTTTTTTTAGTTTATGATTTAGGTCTTATTTTTTTATACAATTTTATGTTTATTTTTATAGGTTTAGCTTTTTATTTAGTTTTTATTTTATTTTATGTTAGGTTTAGTTTTTATTTATTTAGGTTATTTATTTATTTAGTTTAGTTTAGGTTTTAATTTTTTTTATTTTTGTTTAGTTTTTATTTTTTAAATTTATTTTCTTTTTAGTTTTAGGTTAAGGTTTAAGTACTAGTTTATGTTTTTATTTTATTTTATTTTTCTTTATGTTTTTTTATTTATTTTATTTATAGGTTTTATTTAGTTTATGTTTTTGTTTTTAGCTTTTTAGGGATTATGGTTTAGGGTTTAGGGCTTAGGGTTTAAGTTTTAGGATTTAGGGCTTAGAGTTAATTTAAGGTCTAGGATATAGGGTTTAGGATTTAAGGTTTTTAGGGATTAGGGTTCAGCATTTAGGGATTAGGGTTTGTTCTAGGGTTTATGGTTTAGGGATTAAGATTTAAAGTTTAGTTAAAGGTTTTTTAGTTTAGGGTTTAATTTAGAGAGGGTCCCAGTTTGGTTTAGGGTTTAGGGGGTTAGTTTTAGGGTTAAGGTTTAGGATTTAAGATTTAGGGTTAAGTTTAGGGTTTAAGATTTGGAGTTTAGGAGTTTAGGAGTTTTTAGGGTTTAGGGTTTAGGGTTTTAGTGTAAGTTTAGGGTTTAGGTTTAGGTTAGTTTAGGATTTAGGGATTAGGTTTTATTTATTTTAGTTTAGGTTTAAGTTTATTTTATTTTATTTATTTTAGGTTTAGTTCTTTTTAGTTTAGTGTTTAGGTTTTTTTATTATTTATTTTTGAGGTTTAAGTTCTTATTTAGTTTTTCTTTTTTTAATGTTTATTTTATTTTTATTTTATGTTCAATTTTTATTTTTTATAGGTTTTTTATTTTCAAGTTTATTTCATTTTTTTAGTTTAGTTTAAATTTTTATTTATTTTGTTTTAGTTTAGTTTTTATTTTTTATTTTATTTTAATTTCACATTTAGGTTTAGGTTTAAATTTAGGTTTAGGTTTTGGTTTAAGTTTATATTTTTATTTTATTTTATTATTTAATTTTATTTAGGTTTACATTTTATTTATTTATTTTATTTAGTTTAGGTTTAGGTTTTTTGGTTTTTAGGGTTTAGGGTTTAGGGTTGTAGGTCTTATGGTTTAGGGTTTTGGGTTTAGGGTTTAATGTTTTAAGGTTTAGGGTTTAGGGTTTAGGGTTTAGGATTTATGGTTTAGTGTTAGGGTTTAGGGTTTAGTGTTTTAAGGTTTAGGGTTTAAGGGTGCAGGGTTTTAGGTTTAGGGTTTAGTGTTAGTTTTAGAGTTTAGGGTTTAGGGTTAAGGTTTTTCTTTTTAATTTTTGTTTGCTTTTTTTTTTTAAATTAAGTAAACTCGTAGGTTTAGGTTTATTTAGTTTATTTTATATTTATTTTAGTTTAATTTTTTTTATTTTTATTTAGGTTTATGTTTATTTTTATTTAGTTTAGTTTACATATTTGAGTTTAGATTTTTTATTTTTGTATATTTTTTTGGTTTAGGTTTATGTTTTGGTTTATTTTTTTTGTTTAGTTTTATTTTTATTTTATTGTTTAGGTTTAGGTTTTTATTTTATTTTTTTAAGTTTAGGCTTTAGATTTTTATTTTAAGTTAATTTTTAGGATATATTTTTTAGTTTAGGTTTAAGTTTATTTTTAGTTTATTTTATTTATTTAGGGTTTAGGTTTAGGTTTAGGCTTAGTTTATTTTAGGTTTTGGTTTAGGTTTTATCTATTCTACTTTAGTTTATTTTAGTTCAAGTTTATGTTTATTTTATTTTTATTTTAGGTTTAGGTTTTTTTTAGTTTATAGTTTAGGTTTTATTTTTTATTTATTTTAACATTTATTTTTTAGGTTTAGCTTTTTGTTTAGTTTTTACTTTATTTTTTTGTTAGGCTTAGTTTTTATTTGATTTAGGTTTCTTATTTTTTTCGTTTAGTTTCAATTTTTATTTATTTTATTGTATTTTAGTTTTTATTTTTAAATTTATTTTCTTTTTAGGTTTCAGTTCAGGTTTAGGTATTAGTTTAAGTTTTTATTTTATTTTATTTATTTATTATATTTTACTTTATATTTATTTATTTATTTTATTTTATTTTATTTAGTTTAGGTGTTATTTCTTTTATGAATTAGGGTTTAGGGTTTTAGGGCTTAGGGTTTAGGTTTATTTTTGGGTTTTAAGGGTTTAGGTTTAGGGTTTAGGATTTAAGGTTTTTTAAGGTTTAGGATTGCAAGTTTAGGGTTCAAAATTTAGGGTTTATGGATTCTTTTAGGGTTTAGTTTTTATGGTTTAGGGATTTAGATTTAGAGTTTAGGGTTTAGGGTTTAGGGTTTACGGTTCAGGGTTTAGGGTTTAGAGTTTAGGGTTTTAGGATTTAGGGTTTAGGTTTGTGAGATTAGGGTTTAGGGTTTAGGGTTAGTTTTAAGATTCAGGATTTAGGGTTTAAGGTTTATTTTAGGTTTAGGTTTTATTTATTTTAGTTTTGGTTTAGGTTTATTTTATTTTGCTTATTTTAGGTTTAGTTTTTTTTAAAGTTAAGTGTTTAGGTTTTTTTTATTTATTTTTAGGTTTATTTTTTAGGCTTAAGTTCTAATTTAGTTTTCCTTTTTCTTAGGGTTATTTTATTTTTATTTTATGTTCAATTTTTATTTAGTTTAGGTTTCTTATTTTCAGATTTATTTCATTTTTTTAGTTTAGTTTATATTTTTATTTATTTTATTTTAGTTTAGTTTTTATTTTTTATTATATATTATTTTCATGTTTAGGTCTAGGTTTAGGTTTCAGTTTAAGTTTTTTTTATTATTTAATTTTATTTAGGTTTAAGTTTTACTTATTTATTTTATTTTTATGTTCTATTTAGTTTGGGATTAGGTTTTTAGATTATATTAGATTTATTTAGGGTTTGTGGTACAGGTCTTGTGGTTGTGGTTTAGAGTTTTTATGGTTTAGGGTTTAGGATGTAGGGTTGTAGGTTTAGGGTTTAGGGTTAGTTTTAAGGTTTAGGGTTTAGGGTTAAGGTTTTTTTTTATTTTTGTTTAATTTTTTTTAAATTAAGTAAACTCGTAGGTTTTAATTTCTTTAGTTTATTTTTTATTTGTTTTATTTTATTTTATTTTTGATTTTTATTTAGGTTTATGTTTATTTTTATTTAGTTTAGTTTATTTATTTTAGGTTTATTTATTTTAGTTTGTTTTTTTTAAGTTTAGGTATTGATTTATTTTTTAGTTTAGTTTTATTTTTATTTTATTTTTTAGGTTTAGGTTTTTATTTTGTTTTTTAGGTTTAGGTTTAGGATTTATTTATTCTACTTTAGTTTATTTTTGTTTTAGTTTAGGTTTATTTTATTTTTATTTTAGGTTTAGGTTTTAGTTTTATTTATTTTATGTTTATTTATTAGGTTTAGGTTTTATTTAGTTTTATTTTATTTTATGTTAGGTTTAGTTTTATTTTATTTAGGTTTTTTATTTTCTTTAGTTTAGTTGAGGTTTTTATTTATTTTATTTTAGTTTAGTTTTTATTTTTTTAATTTATTTTCTTTTAGGTTTTGGTTCAGGTTTAGGTATTAGTCGAGGTTTTTATTTTATTTTATTTTATTTTGCTTTATGTTTTATTATTTATTTTATTAAAAGGTTTTATTGAGTTTAGGTTTAGGGTTTTAGCTTTTTAGGAATTAGGGTTTCGGATTTAAGGGTTAGGGTTTATGGTTTAGGGTTAGTTTAGGGTTTAAAGTTTTTTCAGGGTTTAGGGTATAGGGTTTTGGATTTAAGGTTTTTTCGAGTTTGGGGTTCTAGGTTTAGGGTTCAGAGTTTAGGGTTTAGGGTTTGTTTTAGGGTTTAGTGTTTAGCTTTTATTGTTTAAGATTTAGAGTTTAGGGTTTAGGTTTAGGGTTTAGGGTTTTCATTTAGAGTTTAGGGTTTTAAGGTTTAGGGTTTAGGGTTTAGGTTTGTAGGATTAGGGTTTAAGGTTTAGGGTTAATTTTAGGATTTAAGATTTAAGTTTTAGGGTTTTTTTGAGGTTTAGGTTTTATTTATTTTAGTTTAGTTTTTTTTTAGTTTAGGTTTAGGTTTAATTTATTTTATCTATTTTAGGTTCAATTTTTTTTAGTTTAGTGTTTAAGTTTTTTTATTTATTTTTAGGTTTAGTTTTAGGTTTAAGTTCTTATTTAGTTTTTCTTTTTTTAAGTATTATTTTATTTTTAATTTACATTCAATTTTTATTTTATTTAGGTTTTTTATTTTCAAGTTTATTTCATCTTTTTAGTTTACTTTAGATTTTTATTTATTTTATTTTAGTTTAGTTTTTATTTTTTATTTTATTTTATTTTAACTTTTAGGTCTATGTTTAGGTTTCAGTTTAAATGTTTTTTATTATTTAATTTTATTTAAGTTTATGTTTTATTTAGTTATTTCATTTTTAGGTTATATTTAGTTTAGGTTTAGGTTTCTAGGTTTTTAGGGTTTACAGTTTAGTGTTCAGAGTTTCGGGTTTAGGGTTTAGGGTTTAGGATTTAAGGTTTTAAGGTTTAGGGCTTAGGGGGTAGGGTTGTAGGTTTAGGGTTTAGGGTTAGTTTTATGGTTAAGGTTTTTTTTAAAAACTTTTGTTTAGTTTTTTAAACTAAGTAAACTTGTTAGTTTTGGTTTATTTAGTTTAATTTTTATTTATTTTAGTTTATTTTATTTTTTATTTTTATTTAGGTTTATGTTTATTTGTATTTAGTTTAGTTTATTTATTTTAGGTTTATTTATTTTAGTTTAGGTTTTTTATTTTAGTTTATTTTTTTAGGTTTAATTTTAGGTTTTCATTTATTTTTTAGTTTAGTTTTATTTTTATTTTATATTTTAGGTATAGGTTTTTATTTTTATTTTTTAAGTTTAGGCTTTAGATTTTCAATTTAGGTTTATTTTTAGAATTTATTTTTTAGTTTAGGTTTAGGTTTATTTTTAGTTTATTTTATTTGTTTAGGATTTAGGTTTAGGTTTAGGTTTAGGTTTAGGTTTTATTTATTCTACTTCAGTTTACTTTAGTTTTGGTTTAGGTTTTTTTTTAGTTTATAGTTAGGTTTTATTTTTTATTTATTTTTATGTTTATTTTTTAGGTTTAGGTTTTTGTTTAGTTTCTATTATATTTTATGTTAGGTTTAGTTTTTATTTTATTTAGATTTTTTATTTTTTAGTTTAGTTTAGGTTTTTATTTATTTTATTTCAATTTTGTTTATTTTTTAATTTATTTTCTTTTTAGGTTTACATTTAGGTTTTAGTTTATGTTTTTATTTTATATTAATTTTTTATTTTATTTTGGTTTAGGTTTTTTTGTTTATTTTATTTATTGGTTTAATTTAGTTTAGGTTTATGTTTTCAGTTTTTTAGGGATTAGGGTTTAGGGTTTAGGTTTCAAGGTTTAGGGTTTAGGGTTTTAGTGTTTAGAGTTTAGGGTTTAGGCTTTAGTGTTTAGGCTTTAGTGTTTAGGGTTTAGTGTTTAGGGTTTAGGTTTTAGGTTTAGGGTTCAGGTTTTGGTTTATGATATTTTTTAACAGAGAACAAATTCATATTCAACATTTCTTCTTTTCGATTTGATCAACCAAGTAACACACCAAGTTTTTTTCTAAGACTCAAGTGATGACATAGATAAAAAATGAGCATGCATAGAGCAAATCAAAAACCTTTGATAACTAGAACCGTCTCTTCTGTAAAGACAAATTTCCATAAGCAACAGATCGGATTAGCCATTTTTGGGTTCTTAGGTTCCCATCGAACCACCCGCCTCTCAGTAGCGGGATCCAACATCATATCCTCGATCTCTCCCTATGCTACCACCATGGCTATAACCTCCGTCACTCTTCCTGCCTCCATAACCACTATTGCTCCGACCATCACCTCCATATCCACAAGCACCTCCAGATCCCCACCACCATTACGATAACCGCCACCTATGCTTTTACCTCCATCGCGAGATCTAGACTGATCCTGGTTGACGGTTATGTTCTTGTCGTCAAGGTTTTAGCCATTCTTAGGGTTTAGATTTATGTTTAGGTTTATTAGGTTTTAGGGTTTAGCTTTATTTTTTAATTTATTTAGTTACTTGAGCTTTAGGTTTAGGGTTTAGGGTTTAAGGTTAGGGTTTAGGGTTTAAGGTTTATGGTGTAGGGTTTTTTTTATTACCATAAAAGTAAAAGATACAATCCTTATAGGGTCTAAAGCTTAAAATCTCATCCAAAGCTGAAACTAAAGAGCTAAACCCCCATCTAAGTACTCTAGAAGAAGAAAAGAAAACAAAAGAGAAAAAACAACATCTAAAAAGCATAAGAGCGGAAGGACACAAAGTAACACTAAAATAAGACATAAAAATAGAAAAAGGTTGAGTCAGCAGCAGTTCATGATTCCTTTGAGAAAGCAAGATAAGCAAGATCCACAACAACAACACTAAGGATGACTGACAAATGACCAGTCCCTCTGTAAAGTTCCAACCTGTAAAAGAAATCTGCAAAAACACTACCAAGGAAAAAGTAAAAGCTAAAAAGAATGTGGATTAAGAGAGCAAAAGGGGAGAGCTAAGAATGAGAAGGCTCAAGCTCAGTTAAGATCATCTCAAGGGGCAACAATACATATGAGCATCCAAACTCGATACGTTTAGGTTAGGGTTTAGGGCTTAGGTTTTAGGGTTTAGGTTTTTCTTTTTTTTTTTAAGTTAAGCAAATCGGTAGGTTTAGGTTTATTTAGTTTATTTTATATTTTATTTTTACTTAGGTTTATGTTTTATTTTTATTTAGTTTAGTTTATTCATTTTAGGTTTATTTATTTTTAGTTTGGGGTTTTTATTTTACTTTATTTTTTAGGTTTAGGTTTTTTTTAAGGTTTATGTTGAGGTTTTTATTTTATTTTTTTAGGATAAGGTTTTAGGTTTATTTTTAGGTTTTATTTTTTAGTTTAGATTTAGGTTTATTTTTAGTTTTTTTTTTTTTAGTTCAGGTTTAAGTTTAGGTTTAGATTATTTTAGGTTTAGGTTTCAGTTTTATTTATTTTAGGTTAGTTTATTATAGTTTAGGTTTAGGTTTATTTTATTTTTATTTTAGGTTTAGTTTTTTTTAGCTTACGATTTAGGTTTTATTTTTCCCTTTATTTTTTTATTTAGGTTTTATTTAGTTTTATTTTATTTTATTTTAGGTTTATTTTAGTATTATTTTATGTTTAGTTTTTATTTTATTTAGGTTTTTTATTCTTAGGTTTATTTTATTTTTTAGTTTAGTTTAAGTTTTTACTTATTTTATTTTGATTTATTTTTATTTTTTCTTTCATT
Organism: Cymbidium sinense; assembly: GCA_021442155.1. Taxonomy (NCBI): domain Eukaryota; kingdom Viridiplantae; phylum Streptophyta; class Magnoliopsida; order Asparagales; family Orchidaceae; genus Cymbidium; species Cymbidium sinense. The sequence goes on along the minus strand of JAKCPB010000225.1, from coordinate 166,626 downwards.
TTGAATTTAGAATTAGGGTTAGGTTTTAATTAAGGTTTTTATTTTATTTTATTTTTTTATTTAGGTTTAGGTTTTCTATTTATTTTATTTTTAGATTTTATTTATTTTAGGTTTAGGTTTTTAGGTTTTTAGGGTTTAGGGTTTAGAGTTCTAGAGTATAGGGTTTTAAGGTTTAGGTTTTAGGGTTTAAGGTTTAGGGTTTAGGGTTTAGGGTTTAGGGTTTACTATTTAGGCTTTAGGGTTTAGGGATTTTAAGGTTTAGTATTTAGGGTTTAGGGTTTATGGTTTAGGGATTAGGGATTAATGTTTAGGGTTTAGGCTTTGGGGTTTAGGGTTTTAGGGTATAAAGTTTTGGTTTTAGGGTTGTAAGTTGGGAATAGGGTTAGGGTTTTTTTTATTTTTTATTTTTTATTTTTTATTTTTAGGTTTTACGATTTAGTGTTTAAGGTTTAGTTTTTTTTAGATTAAGTAAAACAGTAGGTTTAGGTTTATTTAGTTTAATTTTTTTATTTCTTTAGTTAATTTTATATTTTATTTTTACTTAGGCTAATTTTTTATTTAGTTTAGTTTATTTATTTTTGGTTTATTTATTTATTATTTAGGGTTATTATTTTACTTTAATTTATATTTTTAGGTTTAGGTTTTAGCTGAGTTTTATTTTTATTTTATTTTTTAGGTTTAGGTTTTATTTTTTATTTTTGGGTTTAGGATTAGGTTTTTATTTTATTTTTTTAGGTTTAGGTTTTAGGTATCTATTTTAAGTTTATTTTTAGGTTTTGTTTTTTAGTTTAAGTTTAAGTTTTTTTTTTAGTTTATTTTATTTCATTTAGTTTTGGTTTAGGTTTAGGTTTTATTTATTTTAGTTTAGTTTATTTTAGTTTAGGTTTAAGTTTAATTTATTTTGATTAATTTATTTTTATTTTAGTTTTAGTTTTTTTTAGTTTAGGGTTTAGGTTTTATTTTTTTTATTTATTTATTAGGTTTAGGTTTTCATTTAGTTTTTATTTTGTTTTATTTGAGGTTTATTTTATTTTTTTATTTTTAGTTTTTATTTTATTTAGGTTTTTTATGCTTAGGTTTATTTTATTTTATTTAGTTTTGTTTAGGTTTTTACTTAATTTATTTTAGTTTATTTTTATTTTTTATTTTATTTTATGTTTAGGTCTAGGTTTAGGTTTTTGTTTAGATTTTTATTTAATTTAGTTTTATTATTTTATTTAGGTTTAGAGATTTTATTTTATTTATTTTTAGTTTTTATTTAGTTTAGGTTTAGGTTTTTAGGTTTTTAAGGTTTTGAATTTATGGTTTAGGGTTTAGGGTTTTAGGGTTTGGGGTTTACGGTTTAGGGTTTAGGGTTTGGGGTTTAGGGTTTTAGGGTTTAAGGTTTAGGTTATATGGTTGTAGGTTTTGGGGTTAAGGTTTTATTATTATTGTTTTTTTTAGGCTTTAGGGTTTAGGGTTTAGGTTTTAGGTTTAGGGTTCAAGTTTTAGTTTAGGGTTTAAAATTTTTGGGTTTTTTTATTAGAGAACAAATTCATATTCAACATTTCTCCTTTTCGATTTCATCAACCAAGTAACACACCAAGTTCTCTAAGACACAAGAGATGACGTAGATAAAAAATGAGCACGCATAGAGAAAATCAAAAACCCTAGATAACTTCAACCTTCTCTACTATGAAGACACAGTTCCATAAAGCGGTCGCTGGGGCTCCAATTTCTCAAGTTCCCATCCACCCGCTTCTCAAGTAGTGGGATCCACCATCGTATCCTCAACCTCTCCCTCCAGCACCACCATGGCTGGAACCTCCATTGCTCCTCCCACATCCATAACCACCACTACTCCGACCATCACCTACATATCCACCAGCACCTCCAGATCTCCCACCTCCACAATGATAACTGTCGCCTCCGCCTTCACCTCCACCACCAGATATATATTGATCCCAGTTGATGGTGATGTTGTTGCCATCAAGGTTTTGCCCATTTTAGGGTTTAGGTTTAGGTTTAGATTTATTAGGTTGTAGGGTTTACATTTATTATTTAATTTATTTAGTTACTTTAAGTTTAGGTTTAGGGTTTGGGGTTTAAGGTTTAGAGTTTAAGGTTAGGGTTTAGGGTTTACGGTTTAAGGTTTAGAGTTTTTATAAAAAAAACCCAAATGATTTCATAATAAACAAGAAATTACCAAAGCAAACAAGACATTATCCTCTATCACCTAATTAAATAAGATAAAATAAAATTCAATTCAAAAATTAGCAAAAATAGTATTTCACAAAATGATTTAACTCCTAGAGTCAATAAAATTTTATTTTATAGAAGTCCAACAAAGCGTAGCCGAACAAGCTAAAACCATATCATCATCAGATTCCTTAATAGGCTCTTCCTTCTTCTCTTCAATAGCGGGAGATGCTTGTAGCGGCACATGAGAGAACAATAAATTTGCTAATATCCTTCAAATACTCCTTAAACTTCTTGGCCCGTGTGTATGTGTAATCAGAGGCAATCAGAACGGTGAGGACATTCTTGTAAGCATTGATGAACATGTGGGGCACTACAGCAAGGGTGGGATAAGAGTGGGCTAGTGAGAGTGAAGTGAACATTGAAAGGACTGCCAAAAACTTCTCGATGAGATCATCTTCATTGAGGTCAAGCACCTCAGGACTGAACACCAAACCATCATCAAACATAGACTGAATGACAAGGGCATAAGAGAATGGCCTAATGCCCAGCTTAACGAGGAGAGTAGCCTTTGAGGATCCCACCTTTTCATCTTTTTTAATCAGCACAACTGGGGTGATAATTTCAATAGTACCCTTGTTGATCTTTTTTGGGATATTGAGAACCTGGAAAAAAGTAGTCTATGAAAGATCCAGACCAATGTTGCCTGGAGGAACCACAACATCAATAGGTGCAATATGACCAACACATGCAACACCACCAACTTTGTACTTCGCAACCTCTTCACTAACATCTTTAAGATCACCTTTCATAAAAAATAGCTCAACTGGAGTTTAGGGTTTAGGGTTTATTATGGTTTATGATTTTAAGGTTTAGAGTTTAGGGTTTAGGGTTTAAGCTATAGGATTTATAAATTTTTAAGCTTTAGGGTTTAGGAATTTATAGGCTTTAGCGTTTATAGTTTATGGTTTAGGATTATAGGTTTAGTTTTGTATATTTATCATTTAGGGGTTAGGGTTAGTTTTAGGGTTTAGGGTTTAGGATATAGGGATTAGGGTTTTTTTTTGAAAATTAAGTAAACTGGTAGGTTTAGGTTTATTTAGATTATTTATTATTTATTTTGGTTTATTTTATTTTTTATTATTATTTAGGTTTTTAATTAGTTTAGTTTATTTATTTTAGGCATTTTTATTTTAGTTTAGGTTTTTTATTTTCATTTATTTTTTAGGTTTAAAATTAGGTTTAGGTTTTATTTTTAAATTTTAGGTTTAGGTTTAGGCTTTTATTTAATTTTTTTTGACCTAAGTATTAGGTTTTTACTTTAGGTTTATTTTTTAGTTTAGGTTTAGGTTTATTTTTAGTTTATTTTATTTTATTTACTTTAGGTTTAGGTTTTGGTTTAGTTTACTTTAAGATTAGGTTTAGGTTTTATTTATCTTAGTTTAGTTTATTTTAGTTTAGGTTTAGGTTTATATTATTATGTTTATTTTTTTTTATGTTTTGTTTTTTTTAGTTTAGGGTTTAGGTTTTATTTTTTATTTATTTTTAGGTTTATTTTATGTTTAGGTTTTATTTTATTTTTATTTTATTTTATTTTAGGTTTTATATTTTTATTTTATATTTAGTTTTATTTTATTCAAGTTTTTATTCTTAGGTTTAATTTATTTTTTTAGTTTAGTTTCAGTTTTTATTTATTTTATTTTAGTTTAAATTTAATTTTTTAATTCATTTTATTTTTAGATTTAGGTTTAGGTTTTAGTTTAGGTTTTTATTTAATTTATTTTATTTTTAGGTTTTATTTAGTTTAGGAAAGGTTTTTTGGTTTTTAGTGTTTAGGGTTTAGGTTTTGGGTTAGTTTTAGTGTTTAGGGTATAGTCTTAGGGTTTATTTATTTATTTTTTTTTGTTTTTATTTATGGTTTTGAGTTTTTTAGTGTTTAGGGTTTAGGGTTTAGGGTTAGTTTTAGGGTTTAGGGTTTAGGGTTTAGGATTTAGGGTTTAGGGTTTAGGGATTAAGGTTTAGGGTTTTTCTTAAGATTAAGTAAACTAGTAGGTTTAGGTCTATTTAGTTTATTTTTATTTATTTTATTTCATTTTATTTTTAATTTTTATTTTGACTTCCTTGTTATTTTTATTTTGGTTAGTTTATTTATTTTAGGTTTATTTATTTTAGTTTAGGTTTTTTATTTTAGTTTATTTTTTAGATTTATGTTTAACTTTATGTTTATTTTTTAGTTTAGTTTTATTTTTAAGTTATTTTTTAGGTTTAGGTTTTGTTTTTTACTTTTAATTTTAAGTTTAGGTCTTTATTTTATTTTTTTTAGTTTAAGTATTAGGTTTTTATTTTTTAGTTTAGGTTTATGTTTATTTTTAGTTTATTTTATTTTATTTAGTTTAGGGTTCAGGTTTAGTTTATTTTAGGTTTTAATTATTTTAGTTTAGTTTATTTTAGTTTAGGTTAATGTTTATTTTATTTTTTTTTATTTTAGGATTAAGATTTTTTTTAGTTTAAGGTTTAAGTTATATTTTTTTCTTTATTTTTATGTTTTATTTATAGGTTTATTTTTTATTTTAGATTTTTATTTAGTTTTTATTTTATTTTATGTTAGGTTTATTTTATTTTTATTTTACATTTAGTTTTTATTTTATCTAAGTTTTTTATTTTTAGGTTTATTTTATTTTATAGTTTAGTTTATGTTTTTTTTATATTTTTATTTTAGTTTTTTTTTTAAATTTTTTTATTTTATTTTATTTTTAGGATTACATTTGGGTTTAGGTTTAGGGTTTAATTTAGGTATTTATTTTATATTATTATTTTATTTAATTTAGGTTAAGGTTTTTTATTTATTATATATTTAAGTTTTATTTAGTTTAGGTTAAGGTTTAAGGTTTTGGCTCAGTTTAGGTGGGTTTAAGGTTTGGGGATTAGTGTTTATGTATAGGTTTAGGGCAGTGGGTTTAGGGTAGGTTTATGGTTTAGCTTTATGGTTTAGGTTTATGGCTCACCATCTCGGTCTGGGGTCCGGCCCAGGGTCTAGTCAGTTTTGGGGCAAGTTTAAGGTTTAGAGTTTTGGTTTAGGGTTAGGGAGGCTCAGCCATGGTTTATTTTTTAAATTTTATTTGGTGGCCAGGGCCCAGGTTTTGTTTAGGTTTAGGGTTTAGGGAGTGGCCTAGGATTTAGGGAGTGGGATTTATTATAAGGTTTAGAGTTGGGGTTTAGGTGGTGGGTTTTAGTTTTAGGGTTTTAATGTTTAGGGTTTAGGGTTTGGTTTTATGGTTTAAGGTAGGGTTTAGGGTCAGGTTTAGGGTTAAGGCCCAGGATTAGTTTTAGAGTTTAGAGTAGGGCTTTTATTTTGTTACATTTTATTCTTTATTTTTTTAAATTTTTTAAAGTAAGTAAACTAGTAGATTTAGTTGATTTATGATTTTATTTTTTATTTTATTTAGGTCTATTTTATTTTAGTTTAGTTTAATTATTTTGCTTATTTATTTTAGGTTAGGTTTTATTTTAGTTTATTTTATTTTTTTTTTGTTTATGTTTGGTTGATTTTAGTTTAGTTTTATTTTTATTTTATTGTATAGGTTTAGGTTTTTATTTTATTATTTTAGGTTTAGGTTTTAGGTTTTTATTTAAGGTTAATTTTTAGGTTTAATTTTTTTAGTTTAGGTTTAGGTTTATTTTTAGTTTATTTTAATTTATTTAGATTTTAGGTTTAAGTTTATTTATGTTGGTTTAGTTTATTTTTTTTTGTTTAGTTTTGTTTATTTTATTTTTATTTTGGTTTGAGTTCTTTTAGTTTAGGGTTTAGGTTTTTATAGGTTTATTTTAGGGTTTATGTTTATGTTTTATTTTGTTTTATTTTTAGTCTATTTTAAGTTTATTTTATTTTTATTTTAAGTTTGCTTTTTATTTTATTTTAGCTTTTTTTTTGTTTAGTTTAGGTTTTTATTTATTTTATTTTAGTCTTATTTTTATTTTTTATTTTACTTTCGTTTTAGGTTTAGGTTTTAGTTTAGGTTTTATTTTATTATTTTATTATTTTATTTTGGTTTAGATTTTCTTTTAGGTTTTATTTAGTTTAGGTTTAGGTTTTTAGCTTCGTAAGGTTTAAGGTTTAGGGTTTAGGGTTTAGGGTTTAGGGCTTAGGGCTATAGGGTTTAGGGTCGACAGTTCTACAATATTTGTAGTTCCCATCAAAACCACCTTAGCCTCTCGGGTAGTAGGATCCACCATCGTATCCTTGATCTCTCCATCTATCGCCACCATGGATGTAACCTTTGTCGCTCCTCCTGCATCCATAACCACCACCTCCATATCAACCAGCACCTCCAAATCCCCCACCACCAATGCGATAACTGTCACTGTCGCCTTCACCTCCATCGTTAGATCTAGACTGAGTCTGGTTGACGGTGATGTTCTTATCATCAAGGTTCGATGCATTCTTAAGGTTTAGGTTTATTAGGTTTTAGGGATTAGGTTTAGTTTTTAATTTATTAAATTACTTTAGGTTTAGGTTTAGGGTTTGGGGTTTAGGATTTATGGTTTAAGGTGAGGGTTTAGGGTTTAGGGTTTACGGGTTAGGCTATAGGGTTTAGTGTTTACGATTTAGGGTTTTAGAGTTTATGCTATTAGAATTTAAGGTTTTGGATTAGAATTTTACGTTTAGGTCGTGGTTAAGGTTTGGGTTTGGGAGGTAGGTTAGGGTTAGTTAAGTTGTAGGGTAGGGTTTTGCCTGTTTAGGTTAGTGAGGGTTTTTTGGCCTGGTTAGAAGTGGAGGGAGCTTTGGAGTGGAGAGTAAGCGATAGCAGGTGTCAGAGTGGTCCGGAGGTTTGGGATCATGGTCAGTGGGTTAGTTAGGTTAGGAGTGTAGGTCAGGGTTTAGTGTTTAGGTTTAGGGTAGTAGGGTTGGTGGGTAGAACTGACTTTAGGGTAAAGTTTTTTCAAATTAAGTAAACTGATAGATTAAGGTTTATTTAGTTTATATTTTATTTATTTGAGTTTATTTTATTTTATATTTTTATTTAGGTTTATTATTTTTATTTATGTTTGGTTTATTTATTTTAGCTTTGGTTTTTTATTTTTATTTTTTTAGGTTTATGTTTTATTTTTTAGTTGAGTTTTATTTTTATTTTATTTTTTAGGTTTAGGTTTTATTTTTTTATTTTAGGTTTAGGTTTTTATTTTAATTTTTTAAGTTTAGGTTTTATATTTTTATTTCAGGTTTATTTTTATGTTTTGGTTTAGTTTACTTTAGGATTAAGTTTAGGTTTTATTTATCTTAGTTTAGTTTATTTTAGTTTAGGTTTAGGTTTATATTATTATGTTTATTTTATTTATATTTTATGTTTTGTTTTTTTTAGTTTAGGGTTTAGGTTTTATTTTTTATTTATTTTTAGGTTTATTTTTTATGTTTAGGTCTTTATTTTATTTTTATTTTATTTTATTTTAGGTTTTTATATTTTTATTTTACATTTAGTTTTTATTTTATTCAAGTTTTTTATTCTTAGGTTTAATTTATTTTTTTAGTTTAGTTTAGGTTTTTATTTATTTTATTTTAGTTTAAATTTAATTTTTTAATTCATTTTATTTTTAGATTTAAGTTTATGTTTTAGTTTAGGTTTTTATTTTATTTATTTTAATTTTAGGTTTTATTTAGTTTAGGATAGGTTTTTTTGGTTTTTAGTGTTTAGGGTTTAAGTTTTGGGTTAGTTTTAGTGTTTAGGGTATAGTCTTAGGGTTTATTTATTTATTTATTTTTGTTTTTATTTATGGTTTTTAGTTTTTTAGTGTTTAGGGTTTAGGGTTTAGGGTTTAGGATTTAGGGTTTAGGGTTTAGGGATTACGGTTTAGGGATTTTTTTTAAGATTAAGTAAACTAGTAGGTTTAGGTCTATTTAGTTTATTTTTTATTTATTTTAGTTCATTTTATTTTTGATTTTTATTTAGACTTCCTTGTTATTTTTATTTTGGTTAGTTTATTTATTTTAGGTTTATTTATTTTAGTTTAGGTTTTTTATTTTAGTTTATTTTTTAGATTTATGTTTAACTTTATGTTTATTTTTTATTTTAGTTTTATTTTTAAGTTATTTTTTAGGTTTAGGTTTTATTTTTTATTTTTAAGTTTAAGTTTAGGTCTTTATTTTATTTTTTAAGTTTAGGTTTTATATTTTTATTTCAGGTTTATTTTTATGTTTTGGTTTAGTTTACTTTAGGATTAAGTTTAGGTTTTATTTATCTTAGTTTAGTTTATTTTAGTTTAAGTTTAGGTTTATATTATTATTTTATTTTATATTTTATGTTTGTTTTTTTTTTTTTAGTTTAGGGTTTAGGTTTTTTTTTTATTTATTTTAGGTTTATTTTTATGTTTAGGTTTTATTTTATTTTTATTTTATTTTATTTTAGGTTTTATATTTTATTTTACATTTAGTTTTATTTTATTCAAGTTTTTATTCTTAGGTTTAATTTATTTTTAGTTTAGTTTTTTATTTATTTTATTTTAGTTTAAATTTAATTTTTTAATTCATTTTATTTTAGATTTAAGTTTATGTTTTAGTTTAGGTTTTATTTTATTTATTTTAATTTTAGGTTTTATTTAGTTTAGGATAGGTTTTTTGGTTTTAGTGTTTAGGTTTAAGTTTGGGGTTAGTTTTAGGTTTGGGTATAGTCTGGTTTTATTTATTTATTTATTTTGTTCTTATTTATGGTTTTGAGTTTTTTTAGTGTTTAGGGTTTAGGGTTTAGGATTTAGGGTTTAGGGTTTAGGGATTACTGCTTAGGGTTTTTTTTTTTTTAAGATTAAGTAAACCAGTAGGTTTAGTCTATTTAGTTTATTTTATTTATTTTAGTTCATTTTATTTTTGATTTTTATTTAGACTTCCTTGTTATTTTTATTTTGGTTAGTTTATTTATTTTAGGTTTATTTTTAGTTTAGGTTTTTATTTTAGTTTATTTTTTAGATTTATGTTTAACTTTATGTTTATTTTTTATTTTAGTTTTATTTTATTTTAAGTTATTTTTTAGGTTTAGGTTTTATTTTTTATTTTTAAGTTTAAGTTTAGGTCTTTATTTTATTTTTTTTAGTTTAGGTTTTAGGTTTTTATTTTATAGTTTAGGTTTATGTTTATTTTTAGTTTATTTTATTTTATTTAGTTTAGGGTTCAGGTTTAGTTTATTTTAGGTTTTAATTATTTTAGTTTATTTTATTTTAGTTTAGGTTAATGTTTATTTTATTTTTTTTATTTTAGGATTAAGATTTTTTTTAGTTTAAGGTTTAAGTTTTATTTTTTCTTTATTTTTATGTTTTATTTATATGTTTATTTTTTAGTTTAGACTTTTATTTAGTTTTTATTTTATTTTATGTTAGGTTTATTTTATTTTTATTTTACATTTAGTTTTTATTTTACCTAAGTTTTTTATTTTTAGGTTTATTTTATCTTATAGTTTAGTTTATGTTTTTTTTATATTTTTTTAGTTTTTTTTTAAAATTTTTTATTTTATTTTATTTTTAGGATTAGGTTTGGGTTTAGGTTTAGGGTTTAATTTTTGTATTTATTTTTTATTATTATTTTATTTAATTTAGGTTAAGGTTTTTTATTTATTATATATTTAAGTTTTATTTAGTTTATGTTAAGGTTTTAAGGTTTAGTGTTTATGGTTAAGGGTTTAAGGTTTGGGGATTAGTGTATGGCCATAGGTTTAGGGTGGCATAGGGCAGTGGTAGGTTTATGGTTTGGCCTAGTTTAGGTTTAGTGGAGTGGGGTCACCATTTCAAGTTTAGGTTCAAGAAGGTTCAAGGTTTAGGGTTTAGCAAGAGGGTTTAGGTTAGGGTTTAGTGGCTCAGGCTAGTTTATTTTTTATTTTTTTATTTAATGAGAGTGGTTTTGGTAGGGTTTATGGTTTAGGGTTTAGGGTCAGGATTTAGGATTTAGGGTGTGCCTGCATCCAGGGCACAAGGTTTAGAGCCATGGAGTCTGTGGCTCAGGGTTTAGGTGTAGTTAGGGTGGTGTGGGTTTAGGGTTTAGGAGTTTAGGGTTGAGGGTTTTGTTTATAGTTATGGCTCATGGTTTAGGGTCAGTGGTCAGTAGGGTTGTGGTTTAGGATTAGTTAGTAGAGTTTAGGGTTTAGGGCTTTATTTTATTACATTTTATTTTTATTTTTTAAATTTTTTTTTTTAAAGCAAACCAGTAGATTTAGGTTGATTTAGTTTATTTTATTTTTTATTTTTATTTAGGTCTATTTTTATTTTTATTTAGTTTAGTTTAATTATTTTAGGTTTATTTATTTTAGGTTAGGTATTTTATTTTAGTTTATTTTTTATTTTTTATGTTTATGTTTTGGTTGATTTTTTAGTTTAGTTTTATCTTTATTTTATTGTATAGGTTTAGGTTTTTATTTTATTATTTTAGGTTTAGGTTTTAGGTTTTTATTTAAGGTTTATTTTTAGGTTTTATTTTTTTAGTTTATTTTAATTTATTTAGAGTTTAGGTTTAGGTTTAAGTTTTATTTATGTTGGTTTAGTTTATTTTAGTTTAGGTTTTTTTTTATTTTATTTTTATTTTTGGTTTAAGTTTTTCTTAGTTTAGGATTTAGGTTTTTTTATAGGTTTATTTTTTAGGGTTTATGTTTCTATTTTGTTTTTATTTTAATTTATTTTAAGTTTATTTTATTTTTATTTTAAGTTTGCTTTTTATTTTATTTTAGCTTTTTTTTGTTTAGTTTTTATTTATTTTATTTTTTTTATTTTTTATTTTACTTTCTTTTTAGGTTTAGGTTTTAGTTTAGGTTTTTATTTTATTATTTTATTATTTTATTTTGGTTTAGATTTTCTTTTAGGTTTTATTTAGTTTAGGTTTAGGTTTTTAGCTTCTTAGGGTTTAAGGTTTAGGGTTTAGGGTTTAGGTCTTAGGGTTCTAGGGTTTAGGGTCGACAGTTCTACAGTTTTTGTAGTTCTCATCAAAACCACCTTAGCCTCTCGGGTAGTAGGATCCACCATCGTATCCCTGATCTTTCCATCTATCGCCACCATGGCAGTAACCTTTGTCGCTCCTCCTGCATCCATAACCACCACCTCCATGTCAACCAGCACCTCCAAATCCCCCACCACTAATGCGATAATTGTCACCGTCGCCTTCACCTCCACCGTTAGATCTAGACGGGTCCGGTGACGGTGATGTTCTGTCCAAGGTTCTAAGCATTCTTGTTTAAGGTTTAGTTTATTATTAAGTTTAGTTTAATTGGTTTAGTAGGGTTTGTTTAGGTTTAGAGGTTAGGTTTAGGGTTTAGGGTTTAGGGTCACGTGTTAGGGTATAGATAGGTTTAGAGTTTATGAAGAATTTAAGTTTGGATTAGAGTTTTATGTTTTAGGGTCTAGGGTTATTTAGGGTTTTGGGTTTTGGTTTTAGGGTTTAGGGTTGTATGTTAAGGGTTAGTTTTAAAGCTTAAGGTTTAGGGTTATCTTATGGTTTAGGGTTAGTTTAAGGTTTAGGGTTTAGGCTTTAGGGTTTAGGGTTTTGAGAGTGCAGTAAGTATTTAGGGTGTTTAGGGTTTGATTTTGGTTTTGGGATTATGGGTATTAGGTTATTAGGTTAGGGTTTAGGGTTGTAGGTAGGCAGGGTTTAGGGTTGTAGGTTTAGGTAGTTTAGATGATTCTGACTTTAGGGTTTAAAGTTTTTTTTCAAATTAAGTAAACTGATAGATTTAGGTTTATTTAGTTTATATTTTATTTATTTGAGTTTATTTTATTTTATATTTTTATTTAGGTTTATTATTTTTATTTATGTTTGGTTTATTTATTTTAGCTTTGGTTTTTTATTTTTGTTTTTTAGGTTTATGTTTTATTTTCAGTTGAGTTTTATTTTTATTTTATTTTTTAGGTTTAGGTTTTATTTTTTTATTTTAGGTTTAGGTTTTTATTTTATTTTTTTAGGTTTAGGTTTTATGTTTTATTTTTATTTTCTTTTTTAGGTTCTTTAGTTTAGGTTTAGCTTTATTTTTAGTTTATTTTATTTTATTTAGTTTAGGGTTTAGGATTAGTTTATTTTAGGTTTAGTTTAAGTTTTATTTATTTATGTTTAGGTTTATTTTATTTTATTTATTCTAGGTGTATGTATTTTTTTAGTTTAGGGTTTAGGCTTTATTTATTTATTTTTAGGTTTATTTTTTAGGTTTAGGTTTTTATTTAGTTTTTCTTTTATCTTATTTTATTTTTATTTTATTTTTATTTTATGTTTAGTTTTTATTCTATTTATGTTTCTTACTTTTAGGTTTATTTTATTATTTAAGTTTAGTTTAGGTTTTTATTTATGTTATTTTAATTTAGTTTTAATTTTTTTTATTTCATTTATTTTTACATTTTGGTTTAGGTTAAGGTTTAGGTTTAGGTTTTAATTTTGATTTTTATTCTATTTTATTCAGGTTTAGGTTTTTTTTAGTTTTTTTATTTTTTTATTTTTTATATTTTAGTTTTAATTTTTTAGCTTTTTAAGGTTTAGGGTTTCGTGTTTAGGGTTTGGGGTTTTGAGTTTACGATTGTATGTTTTAGGGTTTAGGGTTTAGGGTTTTAGGGTTTAGGGTTTTAGGGTTTAGGGTTAAGGATTTAGGGTTTAGGGTTAGTTTAAGGTTTAGGGTTTATGGTTTAGGATTTAAGGTTTTTTAGTGTTTAGGGTTATAGGTTTAGGGTTTAGGGTTAGTTTTAGGGTTTAGTGTTTAGGGTTTAGGGTTTAGAGGTTTAGGGTTTAGTATGGTTTAGGGTTTAGGGTTTTAGGTTTAGAGTTTAGGTTTTATGGTTTAGGGTTTAGGGTTGTAAGTTTAGGGTTTAGGGTTAATTTTAGGGTTTAGGTTTTAGGGTGTTTTAAGGTTTTAGTTTTATTTATTTTAGTTTAGGCTTAGTTTTATTTTATTTTGTTTATTTTAGGTTTATGTTTTTTTAGTTTAATGTTTAGGTTTTTTAACACTACCATTGTCCCGATGCAAAAGTGGAGGTTAGTTAGGTAGTAGTGTAAAATTTGTCGAAATAATCATGACATGAATCCTTTAAATCATTGTGTTAATGCTAGGCGTCCCACAGGCGGTATTTTATGGCGAATATAGTGAAAAATGTGCTAGAAATTTGCATGCAGTGCGTGTTAAATAAGCAAGGGTTCACATTTTGGGATGCGGGCAAAGAAGTTAGTCCATGAAACTAAAATTAGGTTAGGATCTTGGAATATAGGTACTCTTGTAAATTAATGGAATTAATAGATATTATGGTTCATAGAAAGATAAATATTTTATGTGTTCAAGAAACTAAATGGGTTGGTGAGAAGGAAGGAGATTGATAGTTTAGGTTTTAAACTTTGGTATTCGTAAAAGTCGAACTAGAAATGGTGTAGGTGTGATTATAGATAAAAGTTTGAAGGATAATGTTATAAGTATTAATAGATGTGGAGATAGAATTATAGCTTTAAAGATTATTGTTGATACTAAGATTATCAATGTTATAAGTGTCTATGCTCCTCAAGTAGGTTTGGAGGTAAGCAAAAGAAAAATTTTGGAATGAATTAGGGGATTAATACAACATACCTCTTGAAGAAAAAATTTATTGGAGGAGATTTAAATGGACATGTTGGTAGAGTAGTAGAAGATTTTAAAAGTATTCATGGTGGTTATGGATTTGGAGTGACTAATGAAGAAGGTAAGACTATATTAGATTTTGCTTTAGCTTATGATTTTGTAGTTGCTAATACTTTTTTTAAGAAAAGAGATGAACATATTATTACTTATAAAAATGGATCTAGTAAAACATTGATTATTTTCTGATAAGAAAAATAGATCGTTTAAATTGTAAAGATTGTAAGGTTATACCAAGTGAAATTTTAAGTACCCAACATCGACTATTAGTTTTAGATTTTAAGATGAAAGATTGTAAGATAAAAAAAAAACTAAATTATTGTCCTAGGATTAGATGGGGACACTTAAAGAACACAAATAAAAATAATTTTAAGAGCAAGCTACAAGATATTAGAATTTGGGGTGTTCATAAAGAAGCTAACGTTATGTGTGAAAAAATATCAAGTGAAATTAAGCAAGTTGCTAAAGATGTGCTTGGAGAATCAAAAGGAAAAGCTTCTTTTAATAAGAATAGTTGGTGGTGGAGTCGAGGTGCAAGAAAAGATAAAATAAGAAGCATTGTTATAAAACTTGGTTTAGATGTAAAAATTCAGAGAATTGGGAAAGATATAAAGTGGCATGTAGAGATTCTAATAAAGCAATATATGATGCAAAAAAATTTAGCTTTTAGTGATTTATACAATAGATTAGATACCAAAGAAGGTGAAAGATGTATGTATAAGTTAGCCAAGCAAAGAGATAGGAGAAGTAAAGACATAGTTCAAGTGAGGGGTATTAAGGATGAAAATAATAAAGTGCTTTTCTTAGAAAAGATATTGAAAATAGGTGGATGAGATATTTTGATAAACTTTTCAATGAAGGATCTGAAAGACGATTGATTTTAGCAACCTTAATATCCTAAACAAAAATAGAGAATTTCATTTCTCGTATTAGTAAATCAAGTTAGTGAAGCTTTAAAGAAAATGAAATGTGGAAAAGCAGCAGGACTGGATAATATTCCAATAGATGTGTGGAAATGTTTAGGAGATCAAGGAATTTCTTGGCTTACAAATCTTTTAATGTTATTTTAAAGACTAAAAGATGCCGGATGAGTGGAGAAAGAGTCTATTGGTTCCTATATTTAAGAATAAAGGTGATGCAGGAGTGTGCAAATTATAGAGAATTAAGTTAATGTGCCATACATTAAAATTATGGAGAGAGTAATTGAGCTTAGTTACGATGTGATACGAAGTTTCTCACAATCGGTTTGGTTTCATGCCGTAGATCTACTATGGATGCTATACATTTGTTAAGAGGTTTAATAGAGAAGCATAGAGAAAGTAAGAAGGATCTACATATGATATTTATTGATTTAGAAAGCTTATGATAAAGTCTCAAGAGATGTTCTTTGGAGAGTTCTAGAACGAAAGGAGTTAATATTGGTCATATTCAAGTCATTAAGGATATGTATACTAGGTTTACTTGTGTCCAAACACAAGGAGGATTGACAAAATATTTTCCTATTTCGGTTGGATTACATCAAGGATCAACATTAAGCCCTTATCTTTTTACTTTAGTTATGGATGTTCTTACGAGGCATTTACAAGAAGATGTACCTTGGTGTATGCTTTTTGCTGATGACATTCTTCTTGTTGATAAGACTAGAGAGGGAGTCCAACAGAAACTTGAATTATGGAGGTCAACTTGGTTTTCATTTAAGTAGATCTAAAACTGAATATATGGAGTGTAATTTTAGTTGTAGAAGTGTTAGTGATAGTGTTGTGACTTTAGGTGATCAAGTCATTAATAAGAGTGGCGATTAGATATTTAGGCTCTATTGTTCAAAATGATGGTGAAATAGATGGAGATGTTATTAGTAGAATTCAAGTTGGATGGTTGAAGTGGAGGAATGCATCGGCCTATTATGTGATAGAAAAGTTCCACTTAAACTTAAGGAAAATTTTATAAGATGGTGGTAAGAATGACTTATGGTGCGAGAATGTTGGCCAATAAAAGAGAAGCATAAGACTAAGTTAAGTGTTACAGAGATGAGGATGCTTAGGTGGATGAGTGGCTTTACTCAGAGATAGAATGCAAAATGAGTATGTTAGGAAAAGTTGGAGTAGCTCCAGGTGGTAGATAAGATTAGGAGAGTCGCCTTAGATGGTTTGGCCACATAAAGCGTCGGGTATGACCGATTAGAGTAGATGCATTAGATTTGCCTTATGTTAAGAAAGGTAGAGGTAGACCTAAAAAGACTTGGCTAAGATGTATAAAAAATGATCTTAGTATACTTGAATTAGATGAGAATTTGACACATAATAGGACACATGGCGAAGGATTCATGTAAGACCCACCTAGTGGGATTAAGGCTTGTTGTTGTTGTTGTTGTTGTTGTTGTTTAGGTTTTTTTATTATTTATTTTTTAGGTTTATGTTCTTATTTATTTTTTAATTTTTTAAGGTTTATTTTATTTTTATTTTACGTTCAATTTTTATTTTATATAGGTTTTTTATTTTCAAGTTTATTTCATTTTTTCAATTTAGTATAGATTTTTATTTATTTTGTTTTAGATTAGTTTATATTTTTTTGTTTTATTTTATTTATACATTTAGGTTTATGTTTAGGTTTAGGTTTAAGTTTAGGTTTTTAATTTATTTTATTATTTAATTATATTTAGGTTTAGGTTTTATTTATTTATTTTATTTTGAGGTTTTATTTTATTTAGGTTAAGGTTTATAGGTTTTTAGGGTTTAGTGTTTATCGTTTAAGGTTTAGGATTTAGGGTTGTAGGTTTTAGGGTTTAGAATTTAGGGTTTAGGGTTTAGGTTTAGTGTTTTAAGGTTTAGGGTTTAAGGGTGTAGGGTTGTAGGTTTAGGGTTTAGGGTTAGTTTTAGGTTTTAGGGTTTAGGGTTAAGGTTTTTCTTTTTAATTTTTGTTTAATTTTTTTAAATTAAGTAAACTCATAGGTTTAGGTTTTTTTAGTTTATTTTATATTTATTTTAGTTTATTTTATATTTTTATTTTTTTTAGGTTTATGTTTATTTTAATTTAGTTTAGTTTATATATTTGAGTTTAGATTTTTTATTTTTGTTTATTTATTCGATTTAGGTTTAGGTTTTGGTTTATTTTGATTTTATTGTTTACATTTTTTTCATTTTATTTTTGTAGGTTTGGGCTTTAGATTTTTATTTTAAGTTTATTTTTAGGATTTATTTTTTTGTTCAGGTTTAAGTTTATTTTTAGTTTATTTTATTTGTTTAGGGTTTAAGTTTAGGATTAGGTTTAGTTTATTTTAGGTTTTGGTTTAGGTTTTATTTATTCTACTTTAGTTTATTTTAGTTTAGGTTTAGGTTTATTTTAATTTTTTTTGGTTTAGGTTTTTTTTTTTGTTTACGATTTAGGTTTTACTTTTTATTTATTTTATGTTTATTTTTTAGGTTTAGCTTTTTATTTAGTTTTTATTTTATTTTATGTTAGGTTTACTTTTTATTTTATTTTATTTAGGTTTTCTATTATGTTAGTTTAGTTTCAATTTTTATTTATATTATTTTAGTTTAGTTTTTATTTTTTAATTTATTTTCTTTTTTAGGTCTAGGTTCACGTTTAGGTATTAGTTTAGGTTTTATTTTATTTATTTTATTTTGCCTTATGTTTTTTTATTTATTTTATTTATAGGTTTTATTTAGTTTAGGTTTAGGTTTTTTGCTTTTTAGGGATTAGGGTTTAGGGTTTGGGGCTTAGGGTTTAGGTTTTAGGGTTTACGGTTTAGGGTTAGTTTTTGGTTAGTTTTTAGGCTTTAGGATTTAAGATTTTTTAGGGTTTAGGGTTGTAGGTTTAGGGTTTGTTTTAGGGTTTAGTGCTTATGGTTTTGGGATTAAGATTTAGAGTTTAAGGTTTAGGGTTTATGGTTTAGGGTTTAGAGTTTAGGGTTTTAAGGTTTAGAGTTTAGGGTTTAGGTTTGTAAGATTAGGGTTTAGGGGTTAGGGTTAGTTTTAGGATTTAGGATTTAGGTTTTAGGGTTTTTTAGGTTTAGGTTTTATTTATTTTAGTTTAGGTTTAGGTTTATTTTATGTTGTTTATTTTAGGTTTAGTTTTTTAAGTTTAGCGTGTAGCTTTTTAATTTATTTTTAGGTTTATTTTTTAGGTTTAGGTTCTTATTTAGTTTTTCTTTTTTTTAGTATTATTTTATTTTTATTTTACATTAATTTTTATTTAATTTAGGTTATTTATTTTCAGGTTTATTTCATTTTTTTGTTTTGGTTAGATTTTTATTTATTTTATTATAGTTTAGCTTTTATTTTATATTTTATATTATTTTTACATTTTGGTTTAGGTTTAGGTTTCAGTTTAAGTTATTATTATTATTATTTAATTTTATTTAGGTTTATGTTTTATTTATTTATTTTATTTTTAGGTTATATTTAGTTTAGGTTTAGGTTTTTAGGTTTTTAGGGTTTACAGTTTTGTGTTTAAGGTTTAGGGTTTAGGGTTGTAGGTTTTACGGTTTAGGGTTTAGGGTTTAGGGTTTTACGGTTTAGGGTTTAGGGAGTAGGGTTGTAGGTTTAGGGTTTAGGGTTAAGGTTTTTTTTAAATATTTTTGTTTAATTTTTTTTAAATTAAGCAAACTCGTAGGTTTTAATTTATTTAGTTTATTTTTTATTTATTTTAGTTTATTTTATTTTTATTTTTATTTAAGTTTATGTTTATTTTTATTTAGTTTAGTTTAGGTTTTTTATTTTAGTTTTTTTTTGGATTAAGTTTAGGTTTTGGTTTATTTTTTAGTTTAGTTTTATATTTATTTTATTTTTTAATGTTTAGGTTTTTATTTTATTTTTTTAGGTTTAGGCTTTAGATTTTTAATTTAGGTTCATTTTTATATTTATTTTTAAGTTTAGGTTTTGGTTTATTTTTTAATTTTTTTTATTTGTTTAGGGCTTTAGTTTAAATTCAGGTTTAGTTTATTTTAGGTTTAGGTTTAGCTTTTATTTATTCTACTTTAGTTTATTTTGTTTTGGTTTAGGTTTATTTTATTTTTATTTTAGGTTTAGGTTTTGTTTTAGTTTACAGTTTAGGTTTCATTTTGTATTTATTTTTATATTTATTTTTAGGTTTAGCTTTTCATTTAGTTTTATTTTATTTTATGTTATGTTAGTTTATTTTATTTAGGTTTTTTTAGTTTAGCTGAGGTCTCTATTTATTTTATTTTAATTTAGTTTTTATTTTTATAATTTTTTTCTTTTTAGGTTTAGGTTCAGGTTCAGGTATTAGTTTAGGTTTTTATTTTATTTATTTATTTATTTTGCTTTATGTTTTATTATTTATTTTATTAATAGGTTTTATTTAGTTCAGGTTTAGGTTTTTAGCTTTTTAGGACTTAGGGTTTAGGGTTTAGGGCTTAGGGTTTAGGTTTTAGGGTTTAGGGTTAGTTTAGGGTTTAGGGTTTATTTAGGGTTTACGGTTTAGGATTTAAGTTTTTCTAGGGTTTAGTGTTGTTGGTTTAGGGTTCATAGTTTAGGGTTTAGGGTTTATTTTAGGGTTTAGTGCTTAGGGTTTAGGGTTTAAGATTTAGAGTTAGGGTTTAGGGTTTAGGGTTTAGGATTTAGAGTTTAGGTTTGTAGGATTAGGGTTTAGGGTAGGTTTTAGGTTTTAGGAGTTGGGATTTAGGTTTTAGGGTTTTTTTTCTAGGTTTAGGTTTTATTTATTTTAGTTTAGGTTTAGTTTTCTTTTTTTGCTTAGTGTTTAGGTTTTTTTATTTATTTTTAGGTTTAAGTTCTTATTTAGATTTTCGTTTTTTTAGGGATATATTATTTTTATTTTACGTTCAGTTTTTATTTAATTTAGGTTTTTTATTTTCAAGTTTGTTTCATTTTTTTAGTTTAGTTTAGATTTTTATTTATTTTATTTTCGTTTTATTTTTATTTTTTATTTTATTTTATCTTTTCATTTTGGTTTAGGTTTAGGTTTCAGTTTAAGTTTTTATATAATTTAATTTTATTTATGTTTATGTTTTATTTATTTATTTTATTTTTAGGTTCTATTTAGTTTAGGTTTAGGTTTTTAAGATTTTAGGGTTTACGATTTAGTGTTTAGGGTTTAGGGTTTAGGGTTATAGGGTTTAGGGTTTAGGGTTTAGGATTTTAAGGTTTAGGGTTTAGGGGGTAGGGTTGTAGGTTTAGGGTTTAGGGCTAGCTTTAGGGTTTAGGGTTTAAGGTTAAGGTTTTTTTTTAAAAATTTTTGTATAATTTTTTTTTTAAATTAAGTAAACTGTTAGGTTTTGGTTTATCTAGTTATTTTTTAATTTATTTTAGTTTATTTAATTTTTATTTTATTTTTATTTTATTTAGGTTTATATTTATTTATTTTTAGTTTAGTTTATTTATTTTAGGTTTATTTATTTTAGTTTAGGTTTTTTATTTTAGTTTGTTTTTTAGATTTAAGTTTAGGTTTTGGTTTATTTTTTAGTTTAGTTTTATTTTTATTTTACTTATTAGGTTTAGGTTTTTATTTTTATTATTTAAGTTTAGGCATTAGATTTTTAATTTAGGTTTATTTTTAGGATTTATGTTTTAGTTTAGGTTTAGGTTTATTTTTAGTTTATTTTATTTGGTTAGGGCTTAGGTTTAGGTTTAGGTTTAGTTTATTTTAGGCTTAGGTTTAGGTTTTATTTATTCTACTTTAGTTTATTTTACTTTTGGTTTAATTTTTTGTTTAAGTTTATAGTTAGGTTTTATTTTTTATTTATTTTTATGTTTATTTTTTAGGTTTAGGTTTTTATTTAGTTTTTATTTTATTTTATGTCAGGTTTAGTTTTTATTTTATTTAGGTTTTTTATTTTTTAGTTTAGTTTTGGTTTTTATTAATTTATTTTAATTTGGTTTATATTTTTTAATTTATTTTCTTTTTACGTTTAGGTTTAGGTTTTAGTTTAGGTTTTTATTTTATTTTAATTTTTTATTTTAATTTGGCTTAGGCTTTTTTATTTATTTTATTTGTAGGTTTAATTTAGTTTAGTTTTAGATTTTTAGCTTTTTAGGAATTAGGTTTTAGGGTTTAGGTTTTAAGGTTTAGGATTTAGGGTTTAGGGTTTAGGGTTTTAGGTTTTAAAGTTTAGGGTTTAGGGTTCTGTGTTTAGGTTTTAGGTTTTAGGTTTAGGTTTTGGTTTATGATTTTTTTTAGTAGAGAACAAATTCATATTCAACATTTTTTCTTTTCGATTTGATCAACCAAGTATCACACCAAGTTTTCTACAACTCAAGCGATGACATAGATCAAAAATGAGCATGCATAGAGCAAATCAAAAACCTTAGATAACTAGAACCATCTCTTCTATAAAGACACATTTCCATAAGCAGCAGATCGGATCAGGTGTTTTTTAGTTTCTCCAGTTCCCATCAGAACCACCCCAGCCTCTCAAGTAGCGGGATCTCTCCCTCCGCCACCACCAAGGCTATAACCTCCGTCACTCCTCCCACCTCCATAATCACCACTGCTCCGACTACCACCTCCATATCCACAAGCACCTCCATATCCCCCACCACCATTACGACAATCTCCGCCTCTACTTTCACCTCCATCACTAGATCTAGACTGAGCCTGGTTGACGGTTATGTTCTTGCTGTCAAGGTTTTGGCCATTCTTAGGGTTTAGGTTTATGTTTAGGTTTATTAGGTTTTAGGGTTTAGCTTTATTTTTTAATTTATTTAGTGACTTTAGCTTTAGGTTTAGGGCTTAGGGTTTAGAGTTAGGGTTTAGGGTTTAGGGTTTAGGGTTTAGGGTTTAGGGTTGAGGGTGTAGGGTTTTTTTTTATTACCATAAAAGTAAAACATACAATGTCCTTAAAAGGCGTAAAGCTTAGAAATCTACAGCTCATAGAGCTACAAGAAACCTAAAGAGCTAAACCCCCATCTAAGTACACTATAAGAAGAAAAGAAAACAGAAGACAAAAACAACATCTAAAAAGCATAAAAGTGAAAGCACACAGAGTAACACTAAAATAAAACTTGAAAATAAAAAAAGGGTGAGTCAGCAAAAGTTCATGATTTCTTTGAGAAAGCAAGATAAGCAAGATCAACAACAACAACACTAGGGATGACTGAGAAATGACTAGTCCCTCTGTAAAGTTCCAACTTGTAAAAGAAATCTACCAAAATACTACCAAGGCAAAAGTCAAAGCTAAAAATATTAAAGATTAAGAGAGCAAAAGGAGAGAGCCAAGAAAGAGAAGGCGCAGACTCAGTTAAGATCATCTCAAGGGGCAACAATACATATGAACATCCAAACTTCATAAAGAAGGGTTACAATCATATGTAAAGCTACTAACTAGAGAGAGGAGGTGATTAACACAAAGCCATCATAGCCATCATACCTGATACCAGTAGCCAACCCCCCAAACAAAACACACAATAGGCCAATCATATAAACCCAGCAACCTAGAAGTTACAACAGGATCATTGGTGAAACCAAGCAGTAGCACCACCAAAACTAGCACCAACATCCCTGATACAAGCCAACATCCAAGGCTAGCACACATAAAAGGGGGCCAAAAGCATCCACCAATCACCAAAAACCAAAATTCCTAATTCAAAATGTTCAACAAAGGATCAGTCAGCACACCAAAAGGCTATAGCAAGAAATAGCCAACCAAGATTCCAAAGCTAGCTAAAAGTCCTCGAACCAGAGCAGCTAAGTAAAACATCCACAAGGCAGCCACCAGAGAATAGCCCATCATTTGTAACCAATAAAGGAAGGAACCTAGTAGCCAAGAAAAAGCAAAAAGAATAGCCACAAAATCATTAAACAGAGAGACAACCAACCGATTCGGCTAGCCAACATAGCCTCTTAGCCAACCACCACAGCAGCAGAAAACCCAAGTCAATGTAAAACCAACAATAGCCATCAAGCCAAGATCACCCAAGATAGCCAAGAAAAGAACAACCACTAAAATACCAACAACCAACTAGCCCATAATAATAGCCAATCGCAATAACCATGACTGTAACCTCCATTACCACCATGGTTGTAACATCTGTAGCTCCTCTCACATCCATAATTACCACTACTCCAACCACCACCTCCAAATCCACCAACACCTCCAGATCCCGCACCACTACAGCAATAATCTCCGCCTCCGCCTCCACCTTTGCCACCGCCTTCGCCTCCACTACCATATCTAGACTGAGCCTGGTCGATTGTGGTGTTCCTACTATCAGGGTTCTGCCCATTCTTAGGGTTTAGGTTTATTTTTTAATTTATTTAGTTTCTTTAGGTTTAGGTTTAGGGTTTAGGGTTTTTTTAACTCAAATGATTCCATAACAAACAAGAAATTACCAAATCAAATAAGACATTATCTTTTAATAACTAATAAATTAGGTTAAAATAAAATGCAATTTTAAAATGATCAAAAGTAGTATTTCACAAAATAATTTAACTCCCATAGACAATAAAATTTTGTTTTATAGAAGGCCAACAAAGCTTTGTCAAACATGCTGAAACCCATATCATCATCTAATTCCTCAGCAGGCTCTTTCTTCTTCTCTTCCAATCAGACCAAGGTAGTAGTAGGAGTGTACATCGCAATAGCCACATTAAATTTACTAGGATCTTTCAAATACTCCTTAACCTTCTTGGCCTACGGGTATGTTTAATCAGTGGCAATCATGATGGCGAGGACATTCTTGTAAGCGTTGATGAACATGTGGGGTACTACAGCAAGGGTGGGATAAGAGAGGGCTAGTGAGACAGAAGTCAGCATTAAAAGGCCCATCAAAAACTTCTTGATGAGATCATCTTCAGTGAGCTCAAGCACCTCAGGATTGAACACAGAACCATCATCATACACAGACTAGATGACAAGGCCATAAGATAATGGCCTAATCCCTTGCTTAGTGAGGAGAGTAGCCTCTGAGGATCCCACCTTATTGCCTTTTTATATAGCTCAACTGGGGAGATAATTTCAACAATACCCTTTTTGATCTTAGTTGGGATGTTGAGAACCTAGAAGAAAGAAGTCTGTGAAGAATCCAGACCAGTGTTGCCTAGAAAAACTACAATATTAATAGGTGCAACAAGATCAACACGCAAGAATACACCAACTTTGTATTTCATAACCTCTTTCGACTTTAGGATCACCTTTGTAAAAATTATCAAGGTTTATGGTTTATGGTTTAGGGTTTATCTTTGAGTTTATGTTTAGTGTGGGATTTAGGTTTATAGTTAGGGTTTAGGTGGCTTTTAGTAGGTTTAGGGTTTAAAGTTTAGGTTTATAGGTTTAGTGTTGTAGTAGGTTTAGGGCTTAGGTTTTAGGGTTTAGGTCTTTTTGTTTAAAGTTACAAAGGTAGGTTTAGGTTTATTTAGTTTATTTTATTTATTTTAGTTTATTTTATATTTTATTTTACTTAGGTTTTTATTTAGTTTAGTTTTTTAGGTTTATTTATTTTAGTTTAGGTTTTATTTTACTTTATTTTTAGGTTTAGTTTTATTTTTTTGGTTAGTTGAGGTTTTATTTTATATCTTAGGTTTATGTTTTATTTTAGGTTTATTTTAGGTTTTATTTTTTTTAGTTTAGATTTAGGTTATTTTTTAGTTTATTTTATTTTATTTTGTTTAGGTTTAGGTTTAGGTTTAGTTTATTTTAGGTTTTATTTATTTTAGGTTAGTTTATTTTAGTTTAGTTTTAGGTTAGTTTTATTTTTATTTTAGGTTTAGTTTTTTTTGGTTTACGGTATAGGTTTTTTATTTATTTATTTTTTTAGGTTTAGGTTTTTATTTTGTTTTTATTTTATTTTATTTTAGTTTTATTTTAGTTTTATTTTACATTTAATTTTTATTTTATTTAGGTTTTTTATTCTTAGGTTTATTTTATTTTAGTTTAGTTTAAATTTTACTTATTTTATTTTAATTTATTTTTATTTTATTTCATTTAAATTTAGATCAGTTGAGTTTTTGTTTATTTTATTTTATTTATTATATTTTAGGATCAGGTTTTATATTTTAGGTTATTTGTGGTCAGTGGTTTTAGAGTGGCCAGTGGTAGAGCCTGGTGGTAGAGCCCAGGATCTGTGGGTCAGGTAGGGTCAGGGCCTGGGCCCAGAGCCCAGGGCCAGGGCTCAGGCTCAGCCTCAGGCTTTGTGGTAGGGAGGGCTCAGTGGATGGTAGAGTCAGTGATCAGGATCTAGCTCATTAGTGGCCCAGGGTGGGGTCTGGGGCCTGGGTTAGGGAAGGCCCAGGTTTAGGGTCAGGTGGAATAGGTCAGATCTTATTTATACATTTTTTATTATTTACGGAGGGTAGTTTAGGGTTTAGGTTTTAAATAAACAAACCAGAGGTTTAGGCTCATTTAGTTTTATTCTTTAGTTTATTTTATTTTTATCTTCTTTATTTTATTTTTATTTTTTATTTAGTTTAATTTATTTTATTTGGTTTATTTATTTATTTTACATTTACTTTATTTTAGTTTGGGTTTAGTTTTAGTTGAGTTTTATTTTATTTTATATTTTAGTTTTAGGTTTTATTTTTTTTTAGGTAGGATTAGGTTTTTTATTTTTAGGTTTATAGGTGTTTATTTTAGGTTTATTTTTGTTTTTTTAGTGGTTTAGGTTTATCTTTAGTTTATTTTATTTTATTTAGTTTTGGTTTAGGTTTATGTTTCATTTATTATAGGTTTAGGTTATAGGGTTGTTGGTTTAGGGTTTAGGGTTAGGCCTTTTTTATTATTATTATTATTTTTTAGGCTTTAGGGTTTAAGGTTTAGGTTTTAGGTTCAGGGTTCAAGTTTTAGTTTAGGGTTTAAGGTTTTTGGGCCTTTTTTAATAGAAAACAAAATCGTATTCAACATTTCTTCTTTTCAATTTCATCAACCAAGTAACACTCCGAGTTCTCTAAGACATAAGCGATGACATAGATCAAAAATGAGCACGCATAGAGAAAATCAAAACCCTAGATAATCAGAACGCCTCTCAGTGGAAGACAGCCTGCATAGATCGGATAGGGCATTCTTCAATTTCTCTAGTTCCCATCAGAACCACCCCTACTTCTCAAGTAGCAGGATCCACCATCATATCCTCAATCTCTCCCTCTAGCACCACCACGGTTGTAACCTCTGTTGCTACTCCCATGTCCATAACCACCAGTACTGCGACCACCACCTCCATATCCACCAGCTCCTCCAGATCCCCCACCGCAACAACGATAACTGTCGCCTCCGCCTTCGCCTCCACCACTAGATCTAGACTGAGCTTATTTGATGGTGATGTTCTTTCCGTTAAGGTTTTGCCCATTTTTAGGGTATAGGTTTAGGTTAAGGTTTATTAGGTTTTAGGGTTTACATTTATTTTTTAATTTGTTTAGTTACTCTAAGTTTAGGTTTAGGGTTGGGGTTTAGGGTTTAGGGTTTAGGGTTTAAGGTTAAGAGTTTTTATAAAAAAACCCAAATGCTTTCATAACAAATAAGAAATTACCAAATCAAGCAAGACATTATCCTCTATCAATGAATAAAATAGGATAAAATAAAATGCAATTCAAAAATTCACAGAAATAGTATTTCACAAAATGATTTAACTCCCAGAGTCAATAAAATTTTATTTTATAGAAGTTGAACAAAGCTTAGTCGAACAAGCTAAAACCCATATCATCATCAGATTCCTCAATAGCTCTTCCTTCTTCTCTTTGACAATAGCAACATCAAGTGCAAGAGCCACAGTAAATTTACTAAGATCCTTCAAATATGCCTTAAACTTCTCAGCCCACGCGTATGTGTAATCAATGGAAATCACGACTGTGAAGATATTCTTGTAAGAATTGATGAACATGTGGGGCACTGCAGCAAGGGTGGGATAAGAGATGCTTAGTGAGAGAGAAGTGAACATTGAAAGGATTGCCGAAAACTTCTCGATGAGATCATCTTCACTGAGGCCAAGCACCTCTGGACTGAACACTGAACTATCATCAAACATAGACTGAATGATAAGGCCATAAGAGAATGGCCTAATGCCCAACTTAACGAGGAGAGTGGCCTCTAAGGATCTCACCTTATAACCTTTTTTAATCAGCACAACTGGGGTGATATTTTCAACAGTGCCCTTATTGATCTTTGTTGGGATGTTGAGAACCTGGAAAAAATAAGTTTGTGAAGGATCTAGACTAATGTTGCCTAGAGGAACCACAACATCAATAGGCACAATAAGATCAAACGGGCAGCACCACCTACTTCGTACTTGGCAACCTCTTCACTGACTTCTTTAAGATCACCTTTCATAAAAATTAGCTCAACCGAGGTTTAGGGTTTAGGGTTTATAATGGTTTATGATTTTATGGTTTAGGGTTTAGAAATTTTTATGCTTTAGGGTTTAGGAATTTATAGGCTTTAGGATTTACAGTTTATGGTTCAGGATTGTAGGTTTAGTTTTGTAGGTTTAGGGTTTAGGGTTTAGGGTTTAGGATATAGGGATTAGAGTTTTTTTAAAAAAATTAAGTAAACTGGTAGGTTTAGGTTTATTTAATTTTTCTATTATTTATTTTAGTTTAATTTATTTTTATATTATTATTATGGTTTTTTAGTTAGTTAATATATTTATTTTAGGTTTATTTATTTTAACAGGTTTTCATTTTAGTTTATTTTTTAGGTTTAGGTTTAAGTTTAGGTTTTGTTTTCAGTTGAGTTTTATTTTTATTTCATTTTTTAGGTTTAGGGTTTATTTTTTATTTTTAGGTTTAGGATTAGGCTTCTATTTTATTTTTTTAGGTTTAGGTTTTAGATCTTTATTTTAGGTTTAATTTTTAATTTAGGTTTAGGTTTATTTTTAGTTTATTTTATTTTATTTACTTTAGGTTTAGGTTTAGGTTTAGTTTAATTTAGGATTAGGTTTAGGTTTTATTTATCTTAGTTTAGTTTATTTTAGTTAAGGTTTCAATTTATATTATGTTATTTATTTTATTTTTATTTTATGTATACTTTTTTTAGTTTAGGGATTAGGTTTTATTTTTTATTTATTTTTAGGATTATTTTTTATGTTTAGGTTTTTATTTAGTTTTTATTTTATTTTAGGTTTTTTTCTTTTCATTTTACATTTAGTTTTTATTTTATTTAGGTTTTTTATTTTTAGGTTTAATTTATTTCTTTAGTTTAGTTTGGTTTTTATTTATTTTATTTTAGTTTAACTTTAATTTTTAATTCATTTTATTTTGTGATTTAGGTTTAGCTTTTTAGTTTAGGTTTTTTTAATTTATTTAGATTTTTTAATTTATTTTATTTTTTAGGTTTTATTTAGTTTAGTTGAGGTTTTTTTTAGGTTTTAGTAGGGTTTAGTTTAGTCAGGGTTTATTTATTTATTTGTTTTTGCTTTTATTTAGGTCAGGATCTTTTAGTGAAGGGTAGTGGGGTAGAGGGTAGGGCTCAGTAGTTAGTTTGTGGTAGGGTAGGGCTCAGGATAGGGTTTAGAGTTTAGGGTGTGTAGGTTTTTTAGATGCAAACCCAGGTAGTCCATTTAATTTATTTTTATTTATTTTAGTTCATTTTATTTTATTTTATTTAGACTTATTTTATGTTGTTTAGTTTATTTTATTTTAGTTTATTTATTTAGTTTAGCTCTTATCTTAGTTTATTTTAGATTTTTTAGTTTAGTTTATTTTAGTTTAGTTTATTTTTAAAGTTATTTTAGTTTAGTTTTATTTTATTTTAGTTTAGTTTAGGTTTTATTTTATTTAGGTTTAGGTTTAGGTTTTATCTTAGCTTATTTTTTTAGGTTTAATTTTAGTTTATGATGTTTATTTTAGTTATTTTATTATATTTTAGTAGTTTATGTTTAGATATTAGGTCATTTAGGTTTTAAATATTTTAATTAGTTTATTTTAGTTTAGTTAATTTATTTTATTTTTATTTATGATTGGATTTTTAGTTTAGTTTAGGTTTATTTTTTCTTTAAGATTTTATTTATAAGTTTATTTTTATTAGGTTTTTTATTTAGTTTTATTTTATTTATATATTTATTTTATTTCTTTTATTTAGTTTAGTTTTATTTTATCAGGTTTTATCTAGGTATTTTATTTGTAGTCTCAGTTTAGGTTTATATTTATTTTTATTTTATTTTTTTTTATTTTATTTATATTTAGGATCAGGATTGGCTTAGTCATGTTTTAATTAGGTTCAAATATTATTATATTATAGTTAGGTTTTTATTTATTATTAGGGTTATTTAGTCATGTTTTTAGGGTCAGTAGTGTCAGGGTTTGGGGTCATGGCCCAGGGCTCAGTTTTAGCCCAGGCTCGGGCTCAGTGGGTTTAGTGGCTTGGGTGGGCTTTGGCCCAGTGGCTTAGGATCGGGCCTAGGGCTCAGGGCTTTGGGGCTCAGGGTTAGGGAGCATCAGGGCTTTGGGCCTTGGATATGGTCATGGTTTAAGGCCTAGCTCATAGTTAAAATTTTATTTAGTGGCTCAGTGGTATGGTTTTTGTAGGGTAGGTTAGGTAGTAGGGTGGATCTAGGGCTCATTTTAGTTTTGTTTTTAAATTAAACAAACCAATATGTTTAGATATATTTTTATTTAGTTAATTTTATTTTTAGTATTATATTTTTTTTATTTATATTTAGTTTATTTTATTTTATTTAGTCTAGTTTAATCATTTTAGTTTAGGTTGTATTTTAGTTTATTTTAGGTTAGATTAAGTTTATTTTTATTTTTAGTTTATTTTATTTTATATTTTATTTTAGTTTTTTTTATTTTATTTTTTTAGTTTTAGGTTTATCTTTGATTTATTTTGGGTTTTGTTTTAGTTTAGGTTTAGGTTTATTTTTAGTTTAATTTATATTTTAGTTTAGGATTAGGTTTAGTAGTTTATTTTAGGTTTATATTTATGTTTTATTAATTTTAGTTTAGATTTATTTTATTTTGTTTATTTTATGTTTAGTTTTTTTTGTTTCTTAGATTTTATGTTTATTTATTTAGTTTTATAAATATGTTTATTTTGAGGTTTAGTTTTATTTTATTTTATTTTAGGTTTATTTTATTTTATTTTACATTTAGGTTTATTTTATTTAGGTTTTAATTTTAAATCTATTTTATTTTTTAGTTTAATTTAGGTTTTATTTATTATATTTAGTTTTATTTTATTTTATTTTATTTTATGTTTATTGGGTTTAATTTTGTTTAGGTTTATTTATTATTTTATTTTATTTTAATATAGGTTTAGTTTTTTTATTTATTTTATTTTTTATGGTTTCTTTAGTTTAATTTTTAGTGCATTTTAGTTTTAGGTATAGGTTTAGGGCTCAGTGGTTGGGTCAGGTTGGGTTAGTGTAGGGCATAGGGTAGTGTAGGGTTTGGGTTTAGGGCTCTGGCTCTGGTCTTTAAACTGAGTAAACCCGACAGTTTATTATTTTATTTATTTTATCCATTTATTATAGTTTACACCATTTAGTTTAGTTTATTTTAGTTTAGGTCTTTATTTTAGTGTCTAGGTCTATCATGTTTATTTTTAGTTTAGTTTTATTTTAAGTTATTTTAGGTTTTAGGTTTTATTTTATCTTTAGGTAAGTCTTTTTATTTTATTTTGTTTTAGGTTTTTATTTTAGGTATTCTAAGTTTTATCTTTAGTTTTTTAGGTTTATTTTTAGTATATCTTATTTTAATCAGGGCCTAGGTCACTTTTATTTAGGTCAGTATTATTTTAGTTATAATCAGCAGCCCAGGATCATTTTATTTTATCTTATGCCCAGGTTTTATTTACATTTTAGGGCCTAGGGCCCAGGTGTCAGGGTAGGATCCATGATCTTAGGCCTGAGGCCTGGGGTCAGGATCAGGTGTGGCTCTGGGCCTCAGGGCTGGTCCCAGCCATGTAGTTTAGCCCAGGGCCCAGGGTCACCTCTGGGTCAGGTCAGCCTAGGGCTCACCTGGCCTATCAGGGCCTAGGGCTCAGTGCTGTCAGTCAAGAGCCCAGGGCCTAGGGCAGGCCTGCAGGTCTTGGGCCTGGGTCAAGATGGGTCACTCTTTTGGCCTAGGTCAGTGCCAGGGCTTATTATTTTTAAATTATATAGCCTATGATCTAGATTTAGATCCGTATTTTAATGCTTATGGTTTTATTTATTTATTTTTATTTTAGTTTATTTTATTTTTTTTTTATTTTTATTTTAGGTTCCTTTATTTAGTTTATTTATTTTATCTAGTTTTAAGTTTTCATTTTATTTTTCTTTAGGTTTATGTTTATTTTTTTAGTTTTGCTTTATTTTTATTTTATTTTTTCAGTTTAGATTTTTTTTTTTAAATTTTAGTTTTAATTATAGGTTTTTGTTTTATTTTTTTAAGTTTAGATTTTATGTTTTTTTTTAGGTTTATTTTTAGGTTTTATTTTTTAGTTTAGATTTAGGTTTAGCTTTAGTTTATTTTATTTTATTTATTTAGTTTAGTTTAGTATATTTTAGTTTTATTTATTTTAGTTTATTTAGTTTATTTTATTATGTTTTTTAGTTTAGTTTTTTTATTTTTTAGTTTAGATATTATTTTTATTTATTTTAGGTTTGTTTAAGTTTTAAGTTTAGGTTTATTTTGTTTATTTTATTTTATTTTATTTTATTTTATTTTTTATTACGCTTAGTTTTTTATTTAGATTTTGTATTTTAGGTTATATTTTTAGTTTAGTTTATGTTTTATTTATTTTATTTTAGTCATTTTGTTTTATTTTATTTTATTTTCAAATTAGTGTTTATGCTCAGTTTAGGTTTATTTTAAGTTTTATTTTAATTTTATTTAATAGGTCAGTTTATTTATTTATTTATTTTTTGTTGTATTTAGCTCAGGCTCTAGAGTCAGGGTCAGTGGCTCAGGGTCCATTAGTCTATGGCTCAGTAGGGTATGGTTTTGGCCTAGGGCTCAGTGGCCCAGGATTTAGTCAGTCTAGCCTATCATTTTGATTTTATCTTTAAGCCTTTATTTATCTTGGGGTAGCCATATCATGGATCTGGTATTTATCTTAGGGTCAGGTCTTTAATTCTAGCCTAGTTGGGCCTAGCCTGGGTAGGCTCATCTTGGCCCAGGCTAGCTCTCAACTCATCTCAGGGCCTAGCCTATGGCCCATTTAGCTAGGCCTGGGCCTAGTATCTAGCCTAGTCTAGGTGCATCTTCACTAGTGCTCTGGGGCCGTGGCTCATTTTGCCTAAATCTGGGCCTAATTGGCTCAGGGCCTAATATTCTGGCCTAGCTCAGGTTTCCATCTGGGTTTAGGCCCAGGTGTGTCAGGGTCATTAGGGGCGGGCATTAGCTCTTAGCTCAGGGCCCAGGGTCTGGGCCTAGTGGCTCAGGCTGGTCTTGTGGCCTGTTTTGGGCCCAGTGGCTCAGGCCCAGGGTCTCAGCCTAGATCCAGAGCCCAGGATCTGGGTTGGTTAGGGCTCATGGCCTATGTTAGTGGTCAGGGTTTGTTTTTAAACCACAAAGTGGTGTCAGATTTATTTAGTCATTTTATTTATTTTGGTTAGTATTTTTTATAGTTTAGTTTTATTTTAGGTTTTATTTTATAGGTTTCATTTTAGTTCATCTTTAATTTTATGTTTAGTTAGGATTATTGTTAGTTTTATTTATTTTATTTTTCAATTTAACTTTATTTTTATTTATTTAGGTTTAGGTTTTATTTTATTTTAAGTTTAGGTTTTAGGTTTTATTTTAAGTTTATTTTTAGGTTTTATTTTCAATCAGGTTTAGGTTAATGTTTAGTTTATTTTATTTTATTTTAGTTTAGGTTTAGGAGGATTAGTTTATTTTAGGTAGTTTAGGATTTTAGCTTACTTTTAGTTTAGTTTAGGTTAATTTTATTTTATAGGTTTAGGTTTTTAAGTTCAATGTTTTGGATTTATTTTTTTTAGATATTTTAGGTTTTATTTTGGGTTTGTTATTTTAGGTTTAGATTTTATTTAGTTTTATTTTATTTTATTTTGGGTTTATTTTATTTTTTTTAGGTTTTTTTTTTTTGTTTAGACTAGGTTTTATTTTTTATTTATTTTATGTTTTATTTTAGGTTTATTTTAGCTCAAGTTTTATTTAACTTTATTTTAGGTTTATTTTATTTTATTTTAGTAGTTTTTTATTTATGATATTTTAGTTTTGATTTTATTTATTTATCTCAATAGTTTTATTTTATTTTTTTTAGTTTAGGTAAGCTCTTATGTTATTTAATATTTTATTTATTTGGTTTAGGTTTATATTTAATATGGTAGCTCAGCCTTACCTTAGGGTGCCCAGGTCAGTCAGGGTTTAGGGCCCAGGGATCAGGCCTGGGGTTTAGCCCAGTGGCCCAGGCCCAGGGCCCAAGATCAAAGTTTAGGGCCCAGGGCTCAGGGCCCAGTGGTTGTGGCTCTGGCCTCGGCTCAGATTGTGGATCTGTGGCTCATTTATGGCTCAGTGGCCTAGGGCCTGGCTGCCAGGGCTTGCTCAGCCTAGGTGTTCTGATCAGGGTCAGTGGCCCATAGTTTTATGGCCTAGTCAGGCTCAGTGGTTTAGTGGCCTAGTGGTCAGGAGTCAGGTTTTTATATTTATTTTATTTTAAATTAAAACCAGATGGTTAGCTTTATTTAGCTTATTTATTTTATTTTAGTATTTTTTATTTTGATTTAGGTTTATTTTATTTTATTTGGGTTAGTTTATTTATTTTAAGTTCATTTTTAGTTTGGTTTTATTTTAGTTTATTTTTAGGTTTGATTTAGGTTTAGGATTATTTTTAGTTTAGTTTTATTTCATTTTATTAGGTTAAGGACTTATTTTTATTTTAGGTTTAGCTTATGTTTATTATTTTTTTAGTTGGTTTTTATTTTATGTTTATTTTTAGGATTTTATTTTTTAACTAGGTTCAAGTTTATTTTAGTTTATTTTATTTTATTTAGTTTAGGTTTAGGTTTTAGGTTTTATTTTTTTAGTTTAGGTTTAAATTTATTTATTTATTTTGTATAGGTTTTGTTTTGTTTATGTTATTTTTTATTTATTTTGGTTTATTTTAGTTAATCGTTGGTTTTTTATTTTAGTTTATTTTATTTTAGGTTTTTATTTATTTTTAGTTTAGTTTAGCTTTTTTATTTATTTTTAGTTTAGTTTTATTTTTATTTTATTTTCTTTTTTTGGTTTATGTTTTAGTTTATGTTTTTATTATTTTGGTTATATTTTTTTAATCTTTTATTTTAGGTTTTAATTAGTTTGGTTTATGTTTTACCCTTTAGTTTTAGAATCTGGGCCTAGGGTTGGTTAGTAGAGCCCAGGGCCCAGGGTTTAAAGCCCAGGATTTAGGGTCAGACAGTTTTGCAGCTCAGAGCCTTAGAGTGGCCCAGGGTCAGGTAGGTTTAATAGGGTCAGGGTCTTCAGAGTCAGGGTTTTCTTTTTTAAACAAAAATCAACCAACATTTCTTCTTTGTTTATTTATTTTTTATTTATTTTAGTTTATTTTATTTTATTATTATTTATGTTTAATTTTATTTTATTTAGTTTAGTTTATTTATTTTAGTTTATTTATTTTAGTTTAGTTTAGTTATTTTTAGGTTTATGAAGATTATTTAGTTGAGTTTTATTTTATGATTTTTTTAGGTTTTATTTATTTTATTTAGTCAGTTTAGGTTTTATTTTATTTTTAGGTTTAGGTTTTAAGTTTTATTTTAGGATTTTTTAAGTTTTATTTTAGTTTAGGCTTTAGTTTATTTTTTATTTTATTTGATTAGGTTTAGGTTTAGTTTATTTTAGTAGTTTGGGTTTTATTTATTTTAGTTTAGTTTATCTTAGTTTAGTTTAGGTTTAGTTTATTTTATTGTTTATTTTATTTTTTATTTAGGTTTATGTTTTTTAGTTTGGGGTTTAAGTTTTTTAGGTTTATTTTATGATCAGTTTTATTTAGTTTTATTTTATCTTATTTTAGTTTAAGTTTATTTTTATTTTTATTTTATTTATTTTTTATTTTATTTAGGTTTTATTCCATGTTTATTTTATTTTTTTAATTTAGTTTAGGTTTATTTTATTTATCTTTAGTTATTTTATTAGTTTATCTTTATCTTTAATTTAGTCTGATATGTCTAGCCCAGTTGATCTTATCTTATTAGCCAGGTTTTGGTTATTTTAAGGTCAGTTTAGGTCTGGTCAGTGCCTGGGCTGGCCCAGCCCAGTCATTTTAGGCCTGGTCAGCCTGGACTGCTGGCCTGCCCAGGCTCAGCCCAGGGCCTGTGAGCCCAGGCCAACCCAGCAGCCAGAGCCCAGTTTCAGAGCCCCAGGACCCAGATCCAAAGCCCAGATAGGCCCAGGTCAGGACTCAGGGCCCAGGGCCTGGCTCAGCCTTGTGGCTCAGTGATCTTGGGCTTAGATAGGTGGGCCATGGCCAGCCCAGGTCTCCAGGTCAGGCCTGGCCCAGCTCAGGTCTTGTGGCCTAGGGCTCATGGCCTCTGGCCTGGGGTCATGGCCAGGGCCTAAAGCCCAGTCTTAGTCAGTTGATCTTGGGTCTGGGGTCAGCTCAGTCTTCAGTGATCAGGCTCAGTTAGTGGCCATCATGGCCTTAGGGTCAGGCCTAGCCCATTTTGGGCCCAGGATTTAGGGCCAAGGCCTAGGGCCTATCATGGTCAGGGCCTCAGTAGGCCTGGGATTTAGATTTATTATTATCATTTATATTTTAATAAACGCAGGATGCTCATTTAGTTTATTTTATATTTAGTATTTATTTATTTATAGATTTAGATTTATTTTTATTTAGTTTATTATTTATCTTAGTTTAGGTTTTATTTTCTTTGGATCATTAGGTTATATGTTTAATATTTTATTTTGTTTATTAGTTTTATTTTTGTGGTTTGGTTTAGGGTTAGTTTAGTTTGGGGTTATGTTTTTTTTAATTTTGGGGTTTAGGTTTATTTGGGGTTTAAGGTTTAGTCTTAAGGCTTAAAGTTAGGGTTTAAGATTTTTAGGATTTAAGGTTTATGGTTTAAGGTTTAAGTTTTAGGTTTAGGGTTTAGGGTTTTTGTTTTTTTTTTTGTTTTAATAGAGAACAAATTCAGATTCAACATTTCTTCTTTTCAATTTCCTCAACCAAGTAACACACCAAGTTTTCTAAGACACAAGTGACGACATAGATCAAAAATGAGCATGCATAGAGTAAATCAAATACCCTAAATAACTAGAACCTTTTCTACTATAAAGACACAGTTCCATAAGTAGTAGATCGGATCAACCGTTCTTTAATTTCTCTAGTTCTAATCAGAACCACCTAGGCCTCTCCAGTAGCAGGATCCACCATCATATCCTCAATCTCTCCCTCCACCACCAACATGGCTATAACCTCTATTAGTTCTCCCACCTCCATGACCACCACTGCTCTGACCACCACCTCCATATCTACCAGCACCTCTAGATCCCCCACCACCACTAGGATAACTGCCACCTCTACCTTCCACCGATGTGACTAAGATGTTCCTACTATCAAAGTTTTTCCCATTCTTAAGGTTTAGGTTTATTAGGTTTTAGGGTTTAGGTTTATTTTTTTAATTTAGTTACTTTAAGTTTAGTTTAGGGTTTGGGATTTAGGGTTTAGAGTTTAGGGTTAGGTTTAGGTTTCTTTATGCTTTTGGGCTTTTTAAGGTTATGGTTTGTGGTTTTAGGGTTTATGTAGTTTAGGGTTTAGGGTTTAGGGTTTACAGTTGTAGGTTTAGGGTTTAGTGTTTAGGATTTAGGGTTTATTATAATTTTATAAAAATTAAGCAAACCGATAAGATTATGTTTATTTAGTTTATTTAACTTATTTTTTATTTATTTTTATTTATTTTAATTTTATTTAGTTTAATTTATTTATTTTAGTTTAGGTTTTTTATTTTAAATTTTTTTTTAAGTTTAGGTTTAGGTTTAGGTTTATTTTTTAGTTGATTTTTATTTTATTTTTTGAGTTTTGGTTTTATTTTTTATCTTTTTGGTTAAGGTTTTATTTTTTATTTTTATCCTAAGAGCCTAATCATATCCAAGCCACACATTAAAGTATCAATCATTTAAGAAATAATGAAAAGCATGTAGTCCTAATGCATAATGTAAACATAACATCAAACAATTATATAAACTATCATAAAAGAATAAAAGGTCGGTGCGGTCGGGTACAACCGTACAACCCAATGAGAGAAAAGATGGGTAGCCGAGCTCTGCCCTTATACAACCTGGAATATGAAAGAGTATTTATAATTGTATTAAATGCTATTGGGGTCTTCTTTCTTCTTATCTCCATTTTTGAATTGGTTTCTTCTTTGATTTGAATGGTGCTTGCTTCAAAGGCATCACAGGACACCCCAAGATAAAGCATCCTCGCCACTGGTCATCCTAATCCCCCATAGCACTAATCCTAATTCCTATTACAAAAATTACATTTATGTGGGAAAAGTAAATCTAATTATACCTATAAAATAGAGGTTAGCTAAATATACATATAATCCCAAACAGTTGTATTTATAATTTTGCCTTAGCACCTTACACATGGCTAAATAAGCCCACTAGTCCTAACTTGGATTATGCTTAAGGATTTAAGCAACCTACAAAAAAAACATTCACATTTATTTTTAAGCATCCCTTAAGCATAATCCCCTGTAGAAAATATGATAAGGCTATTATTGACCTATCATCCAGTCTATGAAGCATACATCCTAACATCCAATCTAAAATAATACATATAAAATAAAACATGCATCACATCATACACCGTCCTAACTTAGAACTAGAAGTGGTGACTTCATTCTAATGTGTGTATTAAGACTTGTGTGGTAAGTCTTGTTAGGCATTAGTGTTGTATTTTCTAAGTGTAGAAGGATTCAATTTAACCTGAAAGGTTGATTTCACATGAAGTAGTTTAATTAATTTGAGAATTTTAATTTGTGTTGTCTTTTATTTCATTTGATTACACTTAGTAACTAAGTATTATAAAGAGGAAAAAAGGATTGCCCTCTTTCATCCATACCTTAAGTCACTTTCTAAAGTATATTAACTTGATTTAGTTCTCTTTAGTGAATGGCTTATTAAATGATTTAATTAATCCTAAGTTTAGGTTCACTTTAATTAATCCTATTCAAAATGAAAGGCATCTTAAGATTAATTTAATTGAATTACTACCACATGACCTATATTAAATCATTCCTTTCCATCACATGTAACATGCGTATGATTTAATCCTAAGTGTATCTATACATGCAATATATTTTAAGACACTTAAATGATGAATGTATGTGTATGTTTAGAATTTATATTTTATTTGATTGAATTATTTAAACATATTAATTTAAAGCTTTATTCAAATTCTTATACAAAAAGGATATAAGAATGAAATTAAATTGGCATGTGTCATTGTTAAACTAGGAAAATGAGGTAATGAAATGAACTCCTTGGAGCTAGCTAAAGCCTCGTATTCTCGAGATGTCAAGACTATATATCTATTTGCAATCAAACATATGTAAATTCGTATACATGAACATAGGAAGTAAGCTCCAAATCATATGGATAATTAAGTCAATCACTTAGTCAATTATGAATGCATGCAATTTTAATGTAAAATAAGATTTTCATTCAATAATCACATATACATATACATGTACAAAGATATAGGCAAGTACATGTCATTTTTAAACAAGGGAAGTGAGGTAATTAAATGACCTCTCGGGGCAAACTAAAGGCTCGTATCCCCGGGATGTCCAGACTACATACTTTCTTTTCTTGGACACACATGGATGTATACATAAATGAGGGAAAGAAATCCATGCAAATATTGTATATGTTTTTTGATTGAATCATCTATATATATGAATTAAAACTCTATCCAAATTTTAATGTTGAAATACATAGAAATGAAATAAAATGGGTACATGCCGTTGTTAAGCCAAGGAAGTGAGGTAATCAAATGACCTCCTTGGGGCTAGCTAAAGCCTCATGTTCCCAGGATGTCTAGATTATATACCCATCACCATTAAATCTTATATAAATCAACACATGAATAGAGAAAAGAGAACTCAACATTCATACACCTAAGTTATAAGCACGTTCATTTCTTATGTATTTATAACTAGCATCATAACACATTATTAATCATTTATAAACTTTTAAAAAAAACATTTGGATTTAATAGTGATAATAGCCACGCATATACTAAATTAATTCAACACATGCAAGCTTACATAAAGGAAATCTATTTTATTTTACTAGATTTTGAAAAGATGGATGCATGGATTCAAATGACATACTAAATTTAACCTAATTGGAAAAAGGACAATGAAATATAAGCTTGTGATTCATTCAACCAAACTAGATTTTAAGGAAAATCAAATCAAATAAAATTATTTCAAGTAAACCAAAGCTTCTTTGTTAATTAAGTTTTGGATTCAATTTGATTTAAAGAGGAGAAGAGAAATCATCACTTGCTATTTTAAACCCATTCCCACATTAGTGATTTGATTTAATTTAAGGAAATATAATTAAGTTGATTTTATGGGTTAATTAAGTTGAACCCTTAGTTAGATGAATTAATTACCCTTACCTATGTCACCTTAAAGTAATTAACTAAATAATTATGAGCCAACATGATATGCATGGAAAATAAACCTGCAATGATCCTAAGAAATAAAAGGGGCCTAATGCAATTGGCTCATGATTAATAGTTAATTAGATTAAGGGACTTAATTAATTACTCTTATGGTTTTCACACATGTGGACTAACCACAATTTCATTAAACTCCTTTAGGTTATTAAACCCTAAAGATGTACCCATAATTAATTAATTAAGGTCTAATGTGATTATGATTTCAATTTGATTAACTGATTTAATTAATTAGTTAAATCTTAATTAATTTCATTTTAAAAAAGGTTGAAATGAACTCAGTGAAAGCGGTCCAAACCCTATTCCGTAGTTCACTTTCTATTGAATAATGATTAATAAACTTAATTAACCAATTTATTACTGTTCATGGAATTAATTAATCATTAATTAACTTAAAAGAGTAGTTAAGATTTAATTAGTCAATTTTTCTAATTAAGTGAACAATAAATCTCAAGAAAATCATGTGAGGCAGAGATCATCCCATTAAATTAACCCACAAAATTTGGGATTAATTGCT
This sequence comes from Cymbidium sinense, assembly GCA_021442155.1. Classification (NCBI taxonomy): domain Eukaryota; kingdom Viridiplantae; phylum Streptophyta; class Magnoliopsida; order Asparagales; family Orchidaceae; genus Cymbidium; species Cymbidium sinense. The sequence goes on along the minus strand of JAKCPB010000225.1, from coordinate 126,791 downwards.
CAAGTAATTAAGGAGTAATTAAGAAAATTAATTTTATAATTAAAATATAATTACTACTCAAAATTAGTTAAGATCATTTTTAATTAATTATCCTCTCAAATACCATTAAAATGAGTATTTATTTATATTTTTTTGATTTGTCTATGATTTTTAAAAGTTTCAGCCATTAAAAATGATTAAATAAGTCTAACTTAATCCTAATCCTGTTGCCAGCACATGGCACGCTGATGCGGTGCACTTTCCACATTGCGCCGTCGGATTGGCTACATAAAACATATTTGACTCAACGCCTACATGGTGATGGCAGACGCACTTTCTTGTCAGCTGTCCGATCTAAGATCAGATGGCTTTAATTAATCCCATAGCTTAATAGGATTAAATCAGATCGATCTAGTTGCTCTAATTACGATCCTTCATTCTAATCAGCAGGACAGACGGTGCATGATCTAACATCAAGTGAGTGAGGAAGAATGGAGTCCGTTCACCATTACTCACTTAATCCAAGCTTACCTGCATTTGGATCAACTCTAAAAGGATCCCACACCTTCACGACATCGATCGGAGGGGATCTAATGGTCATGATCACAAGAGATGCAAGTTTCTTCAAAAAGGACCAACCCATTTTTGCCTAAGGATTGGTTTTGGAAGCATACCTCGCTGGAGTTCAAGATTGACAGCTTGAATGATTGAGGAAGCTTCATCTAGTGGAGACGAAGCCTTGTTGAGTAGCAATTGGATCAATTCTTTGATGTTCACTCAAAAGCCCATGAACCTATGATTTGGAGCTCATCTTTGATCGATGTCCCACCTCCAGTGCTCAAGAAGCTTAGGAGATTATACATTCTTGCTCGACGAGGCCTAGGGAAGGTCCGTTCAAAGTTAATTTGAGTTTTATGGATAAATGTGGAAGTTAGGTCAAAAATGGGAGTGTTCTATTTCAAGAAGGACGAGAATTACATTTTCTGATCGAGGAACGAACTTAGGAGCTTAGGGAATGGCTCTAGCGGCTCATCTTGGGTAGCTAGGGCTCTGAGGATTGATTTTTGTGTGCGTTTGAGTGGAAATGATAGGGTTTATACCCGCCACCCCCTTCATCTTGATCGAATAGTGGGATTGGGTTTTGCTTCTGATGGACGTCCGACAATCTCAAGAGTTATGGGTGGCAGGGAGGAGGTGAGTTGGCTAGGCTTGGTTGGTTAAAGGTGTGGAGGTGGCTGCCAAGGAAGAATCATTGGTTTCCTATGGGTTTCAAATGCTCCAATTGGGAGGGTGAGGTGATCTCACCTCCCATCGATCATGGTTGACCCAACCACCCCTTTGGTCAGGTTTGATTTAGTTGAATTTATATATGGATTTGAGATTGGTATATAAATTCAATTGCAATTGGCTAGGGTTCAAATGATTTTTTGGTTCATTTGAACATTTTAAGTCAAAAGGGTTAAGTATGGTTTGACTTGGGTTGATTTTTGTTTGGTTTTATGATTGTAGATTTCATTTATATTTGTGAATATTATTAAAGGTATGATTGATTCATGAGAAAATCAATTGAATTTAAGTTTAGGAATGGAGGAATTTGGCTAAGTCCATAAAGTTGGGTCATGTGGTTTAGGTTTGGATTTTGATTTGGTTTGATTTAGTTTTGATGATTTAAATATATATTTCAATTAAATTTGTGAAGATGATTGAAAATATGACTGATTTGTGAGAAAAATCAATTATTTGAGCAATACGTAAGGATTAAGATTAAAAGTCCATGGGATAGGTCATAGCTTAGGAAGGGTTTTGATTTTGATTTAGTTTTATTTAGTTTGATCATTTAAATGTAGATTTGATTTATATTTGGGAAGATGATTGAAGATATAAATTGATTATGAAAATCAAATGATTTTGTTGATTTGGATGAAGATTTGGCTAAATCCATGGGATAAGTCATATGGCTTAGGAAGGGTTTCAAGTTTGGATTTGATAATGGGCTTCAATCATTTGGTTTTAGAAGGCTTTGGATTTGGATTTGAATTGATGTTTGATTGAACTTGAGGTTTGGTTTGAAAAGTGAACAATGGATTTGGGTTGTAGGTAGGTGGAATATATTAATCCCAAGGCATAACCTAATTCTATGGTTAACCCTTCTAAGTCTTTAGGCTTGGGTTAAGTGTTTTAATTGAAGTGTCTTATGACGGTAGTCTTAGTGTCTACAAGACTCCTAAGTCTAAGATGGGAAGATTGAATTCGTATTTGAAAAGTGAGGTCAACAGGCCTTAGCTCCATATATTTCTTGAGATAAATGATTGGAAAGGCAAGCCAAGTTTGTAGATTCAAATACATCTTTCAACACTTTGCTTGGGAGACCATGGATACATGAGAACACCATAGTTCCATCCTTTCATCATGTGAAGTTCATGAGAGGTGGGATTGTTACTATGTCAAAGGAGATCTCAAGCCATTTATAGTTCGAGGTCGACATATGAGGATGCGACACTACCTCCATCAAAATCAGCAAGTCTATTCTCGCAAACTTGGCCAAAGTTTAAAAATAAAAGAAAGGAAAAAAAAAGAAAAAGAAAGAGAAAAAGAAAAAGAAAAGAAAAGAAAAATGAAAAAGAAAATAAAAGGGAGAGGAAATATACTTGGAGGAGGAAGCGGATCTTGACATTAGATTCTACCCATCATTCATTACTCTATTTGAACATAAGGATGAATATTTGGAGAGGAAGAGGCTAGTTTGAGGTAGTCCAGGGGTGGAAAACCACTTTATTGGCCCCCCAATAGAAGATATATCCTAGCTACCAGGAATACACCTACTATCCATATAGACTTCGAATCTAGTTCATAGGATGAGTCTTATATGGTTAGCACACTAGCTAACTCTTCTCAAAAGTAGATTCCCTTAGAGGTGACACTTAAGCTAGATAGCAATGAATACTGGCTCCAAAGCAAAGCATAAGCATATCAAAGTCTACATGTGAAATAGTTATGCATCAGTTGGGAACTAGCTCTAACCCTTTTAAAACAGGGTTTTAGGTAAAGAAGCCTCTAAGTCATCCAGTGTGAAAACTAGAGTTTTTTCTAAGATCATCCTCAAGTTAAGAAGATGTAGAACTTGAGGATGATTCATATAAAGATTTAATAGAATTACCTTTTGATTAGTACTTGCCATGTTCATAATTTAGCAAAGAAAGGGTTAATCCCACATACTTGGTCAAAACAGTCATACTACTTTGAAAGAATATGGAAGAATACAAAATCTCAATCAAGACAGGACTAGGATTTGGTATAGTGGGTCGGTCGATGATGATGATTAGTGCTTATCACCAATCATTTGGAATCAGATAGGTTCTTTTCAAATCACATTAACTCATATGAGGAGCTATGATTAAAAGCTCTAATGATTGATGACTTTAGTCAAAGATGCATTGCGAGTTGAAGAAGAGATCAAATCAACCATCGATGCAAAGATATCAACTTAGGCGAAGAGGATCCACGACATACATCTTCTTTGTTGGATGAAATTGAAACCAATGACTTAGTTAGGCTATTAACTAAGTTTAGGACTACTTTGCATGGAGTTATAAAGAGATTCATGGATTCACTCTTGATGTAGTTCCATAAACAAGTAGCTACACTTCTATCAAGCAAGCTCTAGATGCATAAGATTAGACATAGAAAAAATAGGTCATTTATGAAGTCAAAATTGATCGATGATTTCATCGGAAGAAAATATCTTACAGGTTAGCTCATCCTAGTTATGAAAAAGAATGGCCTCATCTCATGCAATCTTCTCTTTCATGGATGGCTCATCTGGATATAACCAAATAAAGATGGCCCCTGAAGATGAAATAAATAGTTCTTTTAGAACCACATGAAATCTATTACTATAAGATCATGCCTTTCAGCCTTAAAAATGCTGATGCTACATACCAGCAGGCTATGACTTGAATCTTCAATGAACTCATTCATCATCAAGTTGAGTGCTATATTGATCTGTGGTCAAAAGTAGAAAAGGAAGACCATCTCTTTGACTTGATAGTTTTCAAATAGTTAAGATAATATAACCTCAAAATGAACCCCAAATGTGCATTTGGGTAGCTTGGAAATTCCTTTGGTTTGTTGTCACACAGGAATCAAAATTGATCTAGAAGAATAAAGTGATATTAGAAATGCCACTCTCTAAAGTTTAACTCAACTCAAATCATTCTAAGGGTGGTTGGCTTATCTAAGATGCTTTATATCCAACTTTCGGAAGATGTAAACCATTCTCAACACTTGCCAAAAGGATGCCAAGTTCAAGTGGGATGATAAGTGTGAGACATCAAGCATTAGCATTAATGACTAGTTCTAGCACTATCTGAGTTGCTCATACTTTACCTTGTTTTGTTGACTCCTTGGTGCTTTGTTGGCCCAAAAAAGAAGGGAAGGAAAAAACTCTACTACCTCGTTGTCATCTAATTTTGTTGAACATTATCACTCCGAGAAATACTTAGCTTTAATCTTTGCATCCCAAAGACATCACTACATGCTTCCTCATAAATGAACTTAATCTCTAGGATCAATCCCTTAGTATCTCATGACAATGCTATCTAGGCGGTTGGCACAATGGTCCATGATCCTCTGTTTGACTACCTTTACTTACATGATAAAGGACAAGCACTAGATGATTTGTTAGCACACCCACTTCTATGACTCTGCTTAGGATCTCCCAATGAACAAATCAAGAACTTATGGGATACTAGCATTCACTTTGAGATGTACTTCTTAAAGAGAAGAAGAACCACAATCTACTATTTCAAGAATGGTAGGAGTAAGAATAGTTCTCTTAACTCACATGTGATGAGATTCTCATATCATTATCCAATCCTTGAATAATGAGGCTCGATTGCATCTGGAGTTATTCATTACTCTAAGCATCCGAATATCAACATCTTTTGATTCTCAACTATTTATTAACCAAATGGGAATCTTATAAGGTTATAAAGCCAAGCTCCATCACTACCATAAGTACACCATGGAGTTGTTAAAATCCCAGAGGTTACCATTTATAAGATTCCTTGAGGAGGGAACATCATAGCGTATTCTTTATCCAAGCTTGTGAAGGAGTTGGCATGTTTGGATGATGAGTCCATATCAATAAAGGTCCAAAATAGACAAGTCTTATCCTTTATTGATATTGAACTCATCAAAAAGTACTCTCTTGAAGGGTAGGTTGCCATTGCCAAAAAGGAAGAGGAGTTATATTGGAGGCAACCATTCATGGATTACCTAAGTAAAGGCAAACTACCTCAAGAAGTCCCAAGCCAATTAGATGCGAGAGCACTTTCACACTCTTATGGATGGTGTCTTATCGGTCTTTCAATCATATGGTTATGTTTTATTTAGACAAGCACAAAGCCGGTAAGATCATGAGATACACTCGGGATTATGTGGCCAATAATCAGGAAGATGAATGCCAAGATCGAGATTAGGATACTCGGTAGTTGATGATCAAAGATTGCATGGATACGGGATGCCACATGTCAAATACGGTGTGGACCTACACCAACCACCAACATTCTACATCCTACATTAGCCTCATGGCTATTTGAGTGTTGGGGTACCGACATAGTGGGTTCGATTGATCCTCCTTCTTTCAAGGGTCATCAATTCTTCTTAGTTGCTAATGACTACTTTTCCAAATGGGGAAATGCGATTCTACTCAAAGAGGTCACAACTCAGCATGTGCTCCATGTTTTTAGGAACCATATTGTATATAGGTTCGGAGAGCCTCGATAAATTATATCTAATAATGGTACTACATTCAGGAGCATTGAGATCAACAACTTTGCTCGGAGATACAACATAGATTAGATATATTCTACCATCAACTACCCAGGGAAAATGGCGAAGCCTTCAACAAATCTCTCATCAAATCGAAGAAGACACTCGACAACAACAAGAGTGATAGTGGCTTGAGTAGTTGGTTGAAGCCATGGGCCTACGCACCACATATAGAACTCTAACTCGTCTACTCCTTTCTCCTTAGTGTATGGGTTCAAAATCATTCTACCATTAGAGTCCAACTCCCATCACTAAGGATAGCTTTGGGTAACAAGATCAGTACAGAGCAGAATGTCAAGTTAGGGTTATAAGAGCTCAAAAGTTTGGAGGAGAGATGCCGGGCATGCCAAAACTTCGAGTTGTACAAAGCTAAAATAATTTAAGCTCATAAAAGTTGGTCCATCTAGAGCTTTTCAAGTAGGAGAACCTATTTTAGTTCTAAGAGATATTGTGCCCATAAGATGGGAGGCAAGTTTGAACCCACTTAGGAAAGCCCTTTTTCCATAGAAGGCCTACTAAGGAGGATCTTATCATTATTAATCATAAGGAGAGGCACCCAATGCTTCCAATCAACGTGCTACTCAAAGAAATATTATAAATCATGTTTAAAAATAATTATATCATTAATGAAAATTCTATTTGAATTCAATCTCTTCCATGTTGAAATTATTCTTGTTTGCGAATTTGCCATGATGTGTTTAGGGTAGGTGTAAGGAACCCGAGCAATGTCCTATCCTTCATCGACACAACACAAACAAAAACTACACACAAACATATTAAACAAACACATAGATTTTGTCTCGGGCTACTTTGAGTTGAGATAATGCGGCACTCGGGCCGCTCCATGTTGGGGCTGCTACCCAACTAATGTGTCACCCGTGGTTTCTTACTTTGGAGGATGTAAGTCTGCTTTCCTTCCTTGGCCTTGCACATTGACGAGTGCCTTGTTAGTTTGGTAGGCCTTACTGTGTGGCCAGTAAGCTACCTCATGTTGGCTTCCTTTAAGAGGATGTGAGTCTTCTACACTTTCATCTTGGATTAGCCTTCGTACACTGATTTGGTCGAGTATATTTGAGGTTTGGGATAAGTATCCTAGCGGCTCCTTCCCTCCTAACTATTTTAAGTTTGGGTCCATTCCTTCCTCAAGGCTCCCCGCTTAGTAGTCGCTCTAGGTTAGATAGCATCTATCCCGCTGATGATAAACTATCTCGATGATCAGTTCTGCTTGTAAAGTTGTAGGCCTACATGCTTTCTTTCCAGATTGATCATTTCACATCAATGGGTACCTTAGGTTGGTTGGTTCTCACTATGCTGATGGACACACCACTCATGCTGACGGATACATCTTAGGTTGGTTGGTTCTCACACCTTATGATAAACCACTAATAGTAGATGTAAGTCTGTTATGCTTTCTTTCTGAGTTGGCCACCGTACACCTATAAGATTTCTTTTCCAGGGCTCAGGATAATGCCCATAGCTTCACCTCCCCTGTGGGAACTATATTTGGATCACATCCATTGCGATACCATTTAGACACTGCCTAGGTTACTATCGAATTGGACAATTCTCCTTTCCTAGTAACCACCCCTATGCTTGGAGAATCCATCTTGTGAATGTGCAGATTCTCCATTGGTCTAAATAAATCGAGATAGGTTAGGTGACATTCTCTCTGTGGTCCTTCACACACTAATAGGGTCCACACAAAAATATAAATAAAATATGTATTCACTTATGGATTAAGGGGACACCCCTAATAATACCTTTTCCTAAGCAGGCATCCTATCTTTAGGGCAATGTCAACAAAACTCCCTATAGGAATCACCTAACTTCTGTTGATTTTATATAAGTCCCTAGCGACATTCACTCAGTAGTCACCCCTAAATTGAGTTCTACTTGTTTTGCTACCAACATGTCACCCTAGTGGTTGTTCCTTGCTTTAGAAGATGTAGGTCCGCTACACCTTCTTCATGGCACAACCATTGCATACCAAAAAGAAACCCCTTAGGTTGGCTAGCTCTACCCCACGGCTAGTAGACTATCACTTTTGATTTGTAAATCTGAGATAGGATAAGTCTGATATAGCCCCTTCTCAGTGGGTCCATTGCATACCAATATCTTCAATAAAATAAATCTATCAAATTTGATTGAGCTCACATCCCCAGTGGATATGCCCTCGATTTGAAATAAAACTAAATGAAATAAACCATATCAAATCACATGAAATTTAGATAAAATTAATCTTGACTACTTTTGAGTTGACATAATTCCCTAGTGAAATTCACTCATTAGTCGCCCTAGGTTAGGCTCGATTTATTGTGCATCCAACAGGTCACCCCTGTGATTGTTCCTCAAATTGGAAGATGTAAGTCTGCTATGCCTTCTTGCTAGCGCATCTATTGCACACTGAAAGGAAACCCCTTAGGTTGGCTAGCTCTACCCCGCAGATGGTTGACTATCCCTTTGGATTTGTAACCTGAGGTAGGTTAAGGCTAATATAGCCCCTTCTTAGTGGGTCCATTGCACACTGACAAGGCCCATACATTAACTCAGATTAAATTAAACCTAATATAATTTTCTACAATGGAGTTAAATCACACCTTTCTCCCTAATGGAGCCCCAAATCATCTTTAAATAAGTCAAGCAAATAAATTAAATTCAAAACTAACCTCCCTAGTGGAGCCAAATTAAGCCAAATGTCTCAGTAGAGTCTAATTCAAAGCAATCCAACCAAACTCTTATCTATAGCAGATACATCTCCAAACAAATATATGAAATCAAACTTAAATCCCAATCCCCAGCAGATACCCTGAACCTGCTTCCTTAGTGGAAGGTTCATATACCAGATCCTTAGTGGACTCGAGCCCATATCTCTAGCAGATATGCCTCCACATCAATTAAAATAAAATAAATTAAAGATGATTCAATCTTAACCCCTGGTGGATTATGGATTTTTATGCTCAATGGATCTTCTTTCCAAAAATCATATAATCAAATCAAATTCAAACCTTATCTTTAGCAAATTTTCTTATTCTATACCATCGACATAGACCCCTAACATGTCATGTCCAATCCATGTGTGATCCCCTAGCGGATCTCCCTCCTTGTCCTTGACATGGAATTCTCATCAACTCTTATTTCTTCTTCTATTTCTTCAACCAAAAGCCTAATAATGTATTCCTTCAAATTACATCATCTTAACATTGTAATCAACATTTTATGATTTATAACGGTGCAAGCTCAAACTAACTATAAAATATCATGCTAAACATAATATAGTGTAGATTAACACACTATATTATATTATAATATATGATGTTATATTATAATTTTCTATAATATAATATTTTGTCTAACATTACACCTCATTAGAATCACTTAAAAGGAACAAATAAAAAAAAATTCTCAAACTAGGAATAATGTTCATTTTTGATGTAAAATTGTTAATTTTTTTATTAGAAATGGTACAAAATAGCATAATTTTGGTGTTTCTTCTTGGTGTGTGCTGTGAATTTGGCCAAATTCTTCATCTCAACCTTCAAATTAACATTTTTGTGAGTTCTTACCCAATGTATTATAACAAAAGTTAAACATACTAATATACAATAACATTTAGTAACACACCACCATATTCATATATATGTGAAGTTATATTGTTATGTACATTATATCTTAATATGCTTTCATATAATATATTATCTTACATTACACCTTAAAATGAATCACTTTAAATAAAAAAAGTTATAAAATTTGGTTGAAAAATGAACATTTATTTTGGATGCAAAATTCCATTCTTTTGATTAAATGACACACCATAGCAATGATGTTCTCTAAAGCTTACCTTAAATTTAACCAAATCCAATCATCTCAGCTTATTAATCAGTATTTTTATGAATTAAACTAGTACAAACTCTGCTACATCATACTATAACAAACTAAAATATGCTAAATAATAAGTAGTAATACATAATAGTATGTTATAATGAATGATGCTACACTATGTTATGGCATCCTATATTATAATACACTATAGCATATTATATTATACTATATTGCATATTATATCACAAGGGATTGCTTAGGATAAAAAAATCATATAATTAGTCTAAACAATAGAAAATTTTATATTTTATTCATATTACTTACATGTTTTAAATTGAAATAATATATTATGATGCCATGCTCTACCTATTATGAATTTGGCCAAATTCCACCATTTTAAAGTCTAAATAAACATTTTTATAAGTAATGCTAGTGCAGGCTTAACTGCATGATTGTAAAATACTAAAAGAATTTAAAATGATCAAAATAATATATTATGATATATGATGTTATACTATGCTACAACGTATAATATTTATTTTGAACATAAAATCTTACTTTTTAGACTACAAATGGTGTAGCACACCTTTGGTACTACAACTTAATTCTCACTTCAAATTTAACAAATTTCATCATCTGATTATTAAATCAATATTTTTATGATTTATATTAATATAGACCATAAGGCATAATACCATAATATCCTAAAACATTTTAAAATATCATATAACATCCAAAAACACATCAGCACATACTCAAATATATGATGCTACATTATATTATAATATATGGTATTATAATATAATTTAGGGTTAGGGTTTAGCTTATTCAAATCTCTAATAGTTAAGGGAAAGTCTCTTGAAGACAATTTCCTTAGCTACCAAAACTATGTTAAGATTAGGTCATTCTTTGAATCTACTACTAATGACATCTTTATTCAAGGTTTAGGGTTTAGGGTTTAGGGTTAGGGTTTAGGGTTAGTTTAGGGTTTAAGTTTAAGGTTCATTTAGGGTTTAAGGTTTAAGGTTAGTTTTAGGTTTAGGGTTTGGGGATTAGTGTTTAGGGTTTAGGGTTGTAGGTTATAGGGTTTAGGGTTTAGGGTTTAGGATTTTAGGGTTTAGGATTTAGGATTTTATGGTTTAAAGTTTAAGGTTTAGGGTTTAGGGTTTTTAGGATTTAGGGTTTAGGGTTTAGGTTTAGGTTTTAGGTTTAGGGTTTAAGTTTTAGTTTAGGGTTTATGGTTTAGGGTTTAGAGTTAAAGGATTTTTTTTAATAGAAAAGAAATTCAAATTCAACATTTCTTCTTTTTGATTTCATCAACCAAGTAGCACCCTAAGTTTTCTAAGACACTAGCAATGATATAGATAAAAGATGAGCACCCATAAAGTAAATAAAAAACCCTAGATTAGTAGAACCATCTCTAGTGTGAAGATATTTCCATAAGTAGGAGATCGAATCAGTCATTCATTTGTTTCTCTAGTTCCCATCAAAACTGTCCCTGCCTCTCGAGTAGCAAGATCTGCCATCATATCCCCGATCTCTCCCTCCGTCACCACTATGATTCTAACCTCCATTGCTCCTCCCACCTCCATAACCACCACTGCTCTGACCACCACCTCAATATGCACCAGCACCTTCAGATCCCCCACCACCACTATGATAATCACCTCCTCCACCTTTGCCTCCATCACCAGATTTAGACTAAGCTTAGTTGATGGTAATGTTCCTACCGACATGGTTCAGCCCATTCTTAGGTTTTAAGGTGTAGGGTCAGTTCAGGGTTTAGGGTTTAGATTTTAGGGTTAATTTAGGGTTTAGGGTTTGGGTTTAGGGTCTAGGGTTTAGGATTGTAGGTTTTAGGGCTGAGGGTTTAGAGTTTAGGGTTTAGGGTTTTAGGGTTTAGGTTTTAGGGTTTAGGGTTTAGGGTTTAGGATTTTTTTTTGTTTTTTTTGGGGAACCCTATGTAGGGGAATTTTATTGCCACAAAAAGAGGGTTACAAGGTCCTTAAAGGGGATAAGCTCTAGAACTATTTCTCAAAGAGCTACAATCAGCCTAGGGAGTAAATCCCCTATATAAATACAGCCAAAAGCAAAAGAAAACAATCAAGCAATCAAAAGATACAAATTTATTAACATAATAAGCCAGTGGAAGATTAGGGCCAATGCTCTGCAGGATGGGAGAATGCATGACACTCTGGAGCAAACCTACAAGAGGACAAGAGAGAATCACCTGCAAGAATGTAAAAAAAAAGAGTTAAGGTGATAAAAATGATAATATCGAATGATGATAGTAAAGAGTTGTGATAGAGAAGGCTCGTGCTCAATCACACCAAGTTGGCGGATGCAAATATGAGCATCCGGACATCGTGAAGGGTTACATCACAAGAGCTACTACCAAACCAAAAGGGAGTGAAAACATCACAGCCATTATATCCAACAAACCTGTATTGCATCCATTTGATAAAAGTCTTGATATCCTTAGTACCTACAATTTTAATCAAATACAGGGTAGATAGATAATCAGCAAAAGTCAGAATGATAAATAGGTTCCCATCCTGAAAATAAGACCCGATATAAGACACCATGTCAAAGAATGCCTAGCACCAATGTAAGAAGTACATCAGATATAGTATTAGGCAGCAAGCTCATTATAAGACAACCCATTCAGATAGAGCATGATAGGGTTAGAATATGAATTAGTTAAGAGCATCTTCATGGTGCATAAGTCTAACAATGGTAGTGAAAAGATAAGAGAGGCAAGAGTTAAAATGGTTTTCAGACCAGCTACAAAGCCCATAAGTAGCAAACAACAGATAATCAACACCACATTGCCAGCCAGGGGAATTAAGTAATCTGTAGGAAACTAGAAGGTCAGCAAATCCCCAGCCCAATTGATCACAAATGCATAAGTCAGGAAGGGACAGCAAGTTGGCCATAAAACCTCTCTCCATCAGAGTAGACATTGCCATCGTTAATAATCAAGTAGGTAGGGCATAAAAATAGGTATCTGGAAGCGACAAGAATCACCAAAACCATCGGAAAGAATGTCAAATAGCTAGCTGAACATAGGACCCAAAATCCTATAGCCAACCAGGATGGAGCCAACATAGGAGTCCTGAGAATCAAAATAGCAAATATCCAAGACAAGAAACAACCAACTAGAGAACAAAACCAAGCTTGCCATATCCGTAGATAAATATTGCAATAGATACAAATTTAAGCGAGTTGGAGAAAATAGCGATAACCACCAATTAAGATGATATGCATATAATAAACCATTAAGGGGTTGAAGGCAAAGTCCACCAAGCAATCAACAACTTTAATAGAGTGTTGCTGAGTAAAACAAACCAAAACCCCAGAGACAGCATGTAGAGTATTAATCCAATTCAGCCAACAACCAAAGCAGTTAATACCAACAAGATGGCCAGGAGTCCACCCAGAAGCATAGATAAAGATCCAAATAATCAGATGGAAAATCACAGGGATCTACTCGATGTTAATAGAACCAAGTGGAAAAAAATAGAAGCAGGAAAAAATAGCAGTAGCCCAATTGATAAAAGTAAAAATAGTCAGAAAATCAAAAAATAGGGAACAGATAATAATCACAAAGCCCACCAGCTAGACAAAGGGCCCTAAAGTCCAAAAGCCAACAATGATAGCAAAAGGGTTCAATGGATAATAAAAAGAAAAAACCTTCCAAATAAAGCAGATCAGGGTAGCAGTAAAACCTACAACCACACATTCGGAGCTACAACTCCAGTTGCAGCAATCAGAACCAAAAATTGGATAATCCAGATCAACAAACAACTAAGAGAGCAAGGCAGCAAAAGACAGCAACTGTCCATAGTACCACCCAGTCAGCAGAGATAGTGCATACAACCCAACCAACGAGATGGGAATAGAAACAACAGCAAATAATGTAGATCACAGTAATCAGGAGATGAACAACATCCCAGATGTAAATAGCACAAGCATTCCAAAAGCCAACCCCAGCAGCAAAGAAGTTAATGCAACATTGGAACCCCCTAGAAGAAAAATCAAAAAATGGATTCAAATGAGTATCAACATTAGAATCTAGAAAAAGCAAGATAGCAGTTAACCAAGGAAAAAGCCAACCAAGACAGCAACACTTAAGACAACAACATCCAAGACAGGAAGGGACATCAAGTTGGCCATAAAACTTCTCCATCAGTGAAGACATTGCCATATTTAATAACCAATTAGATAGAGCATAAAAATAGGTGTCTGGAAGGCTACAACCCAGACAGCAATCACGAAAAACCATCAGAACTTCAATGTCAGAAACAACTAACTGAACATAGGACCCAGAAGTCCTACAGCCAACTAGGATGGAGCCATACAGAAAAGCCAAGAAGAAATATCCATGATAAGGAACAACTAGCTAGAGAACAGAAACCAGCTAGCTTGCCATAAAGCCACCCATCCAGGTTAAACATTGCAATAGAAATAGGGTTAACTGAAAGAAGATGGAGACAATAGTAGCAGATAAAGTAAACCAAAGCATTAAGGTGATATGCATATAATAAACCATTAAGGGGGATCAAGGCAGAAACCAACAAGCAATCAACAACTATAATAGAGAGTTGCTGAGCAAAACAAACCAAAACCCCAGAGACACCATGAAGAGTATTAATCCAGTTCAGCCAACAACCAAGGTAGTTAAAACCAACAAGCTGGCCAAGAGTCCACCCAAAAACATATGAAAAGATCCAAATAATCAGATGGACAATCACTGGTATTTGCTCGCAGTAAAAATAACCAAGTGGGAAAGAACAGAAGCAGGAAAAATAGTAGTAGCCCAATTGATAAAAGCAGGAACAATCAAAGAATAAAAAATCAGGGAATAAATATTAATCATAAAGTCCACCAGTTGGTCAAAGGGCCCTAAAGACCAAAAGCCAACAATGTTAGCAACAGGGTTTAAAGGATAATAAAAACAAAAAACCTTCTAGATAAAGCAGATCAAGGTAGCAGAAAAACCTACAACCACAGTAAATGCTAACAGAGAAGCCATTAAGGGAATCCAAACCTGCAAGGAAATAATAAAATAGAACAAGAAATAACAAAATCTCGCTTGACAGGTTGGGAAATAAAGGTTGGCACAGACAAACAGCAAGACAATACCAAAATCACCCTACTAAAATAGATGACAAAAACAACACTTTGGATATAAGAGATAACGGACCATCCAACAACCAAGAAATAAAAAAACAACAAGTTGGCCATAAAACCAACCATTCAAATTATACAGTGCATAAGTAAATTCCCAGATAGTTAATGAGATGGTCTGGCCAAGACTAGTTGAACCAGGAAATAAATAATAACAGCAGGTGAAAACAGCATCATCCTAATTGTTAGTAGCACAAAAAATATATAAAGGCAGATGATCCAACAGCTTGCAGGACACATAATAGCCTGAGATGCAACAGCCATAGTTTAAAACAAGATTAGCATGCAGAACATTGAATCCAGAAATCCAACAGTCATAGCTTAAAACAGCACTACAATGATTGCAACCATAGGGTAAGCCAATAAAAGAAGAGGCAAATGAGCCACCATAGGGTTCAAAAGAGTCTCATCAATGAGATCCTCTAAGATAATAAAGAGCAGGTTAGCAGCAGAAATATCATCCTTAGAGAAATTGTACAGAGTGAAGATTAATAAACAATTCCAAACATAGGATAACCCATTAAAGAGCAAAAGCACAAAAGAGACAGCAAGACCCACAAGATCGAGTATTGAAAATCAGAAATAATTCCAAATCTTCATAGAAAGATTTTAACCGAGATGTTGCATCTATTATTACAGGATGTGAAGGTAAGGTTATGAAGTATAGGAGAAAGAAAGCAAGACCCCAAAACCTCTTCATGCGAAAAATAAAATAAAAGATAACTCCCAAAATAAAAGATCGTCACCAAAGTTGGAGACAAAGAGAATATCGAGACGGATCTAATAGGGAGATAAGCAGCATTTCAAAGTCCAGCCACCAATCATTATCAACTAAAATCCAACAACCTAATAGTAAATCTTCAAAATAAGTATTGCAACTAGCATAATGAACACTAATATAATGCATAGAAATAGCATAGGTAACTAAGATTCTCCAAGCAGTAATATCTTTGAAAAATAGTCAGTTGCAGTAAGTAATAGTAGTTGCTAAACCCATCATGATAAATATCTCCCTCCGGTAATGATTGTTATAAAAATAGTAGACGTAGCTCAACAAAATTCCAATGCAGGATATTAGTATGCACATAGCTCAACAGCAGCCCTTTATCAGTGTAAATGCCAAAAGTAGTGAGCCCACAGAAATCAAAATAGTAAATAATATCTGTGTGAAACATCCACAAAAGACCCAAAAAGGAACAGAAAGCCATAAAGTAAAGAGGCATACAATAAAAGGATGAATGGACAAGAACAACAAAAGGTAGATTAAGTTAGATAAGGAAACCCGGAGTTGTCTAAGTTAACCATGCAAGTGTTTGGGTAAGGTGAGTTGATTAAAGAAGATGATACCATCGGATCTAGCACCAGATTAGTAGGTAGTGTGCATTTCCTTCATGCCAAACATGATTGATGTTAAAATTCAATTGGGAAAGAAGAGCTCTAGTTTGTTTGAGGAGGTAGTAAGGTCATCATCTTAGTGGAGGTCAAAAGATCAATCAGCAGAACAGCATCCACTTCAATCCAAATATTGAGCCAACCATTTTGGAGGCAAATCTCAAGAGCTTTGAAGACAGCCATAAGCTCAAAAAATGGGACAGTGCAAGAAGTAAGGGGGTAAGCAAAAGCACATAGAACTACCCTTAGAGTTCCGAAAATGCCACCACAACGAGCCATTATGAGAGAGCCATCGATTGATTTTAATAATATGGTCAAGAGATTTTTTCCAATAGACAATCTTGTCATTTCAACAGTAAGGTTCATCCGGTAGGTTAATGCCCAATTTATTGGCAACAGATTTATAGCCTTTGAATTGTCTGTAATGAATGAGATTGGCTTTAAATAAGTCACGAATTTTATTTTTAGTTATAGCAATAATCCTCACGTGGTTCATAGGGATCCCACGGTGTTTTGCATCATTACGGTCCATCCATATGAACCAGATAAGAGAGATAGCAATGATAACTTTAATGTGACCTTTAATAGTATTATCAAAATAGATTTCAAGAAGTTGATATAAAGTAAGAGAGTCATTGAAATTGACAGTGTTAAAAAGATCATCATACCAAATCCAAAGTTTAGAAGCAATGACACCATTAACAAAAACATGATTAACATTCTCAATATGAAAATAACATTGACATTTAGAGGGTAAATGGAACCCTTTGCCCCACAACAAGGAATCAACAGGGATAAAATTTTTTAGAATATGCCAAGTAAGAACAGAATAAGAAGTAGGGATAGTGTTATTCCAAAGTTTGGAGAATACATAGGAGGAATCATGAGCATCTTTAATGTGGAGCCACACATTTTTGAGGTTGAAATCACCATTATGAGAGAGCTTAAAGAGAATCTGATCTTGATTGTGAGGAGTGATAGGAAGAGTAGTAACCATATTCAAGAAAGTAAAAGGGATAAAATCAGCAAGCTTACTATTATTCCACTTGTTATGTTATGAAAGAGTTTACTCTAATAGCGGCAGTGGAATGGGTGGAGAGTAAGTCATCTATGGATCCACATCCACTCCAGTTATCTTGCCAAAAGAAAGAGTCACCAGAGTTAATGCCCCAAAAAATTAAGGATTATGCATCCCATTTGACAGAACAAAGTCTTTTCCACACAGGAGAGTCACCCGGCTTAAAGGGACAAATGAGGGGGTGCTTACCGCAATATTTATGAAATTAGCTCAAAGACTATGATTACTCTAAAATTCCCATACAAAAGGCATTGATAGCTTCTTTTATGGATTTACAAACCACCTTCAAAAGTGTCACTCTTAAACCAAGAGGTCCAAGTGCATTTTTTTAGAAGAGGTGGAGCCCTAAAAAAATTTAGAGTCAATTCTGTTGATGCTAGAAATGGTCGGCACAATGGTTTGGATAAGATATAAAGGCATGGAATTAAGAGTGCTCTTAATCAAGGTTAGCCTACCACCAAAAGATAGTAAATGAAATTCCCAAATTGAGATTTTATCAGAAATTTTCTGAATAAGTTCATCAAAAAGATGAGATCTTTTCTGGTCTTTAAAAAGCGGAGCCCCGAGATAAGTAATGGGAAATTGACTTTGCTTAAAATTAGTAATTCTGGAGATTTGATTTAGTCTATTGATGAGAATCTTAGCTGAGGGAATAAAATGGCATTTTCTTTCATTAAGGAAGAGACCACTAACTTTGCCAAAATCATTTAAGAGATTCTTAATAGTTTTATCATGTTGAAGAGAGGCATTGCAGAAGATTATAAAATCATCAGCAAAGCTAAGATGAGAAACAAGGAAACCACCATGAGTTTTAAAAGATATATTAGGTTTTTTAATGAAAAGATCATTGAGGCTCCTTGAAAGATATTCAACAACAATGATAAAAAGAGAAGGAGAAAGAGGGTCACCATGACGCAAACCATGGCTCGAAGTAAAGAAACCAAGGGATTCACCATTTAAGATAACAGAAAACCATACGATAGTGAGACAACTTTTTATAAGCTGGATAAAATTATTAGAGAAACCAAACAAATGTAAGATTTGAAAGAGAAAATCTCACGAGAGGTTGTCAAAGGCCTTAGAGATGTCTAGTTTGAAAAGCATATTACCACCTCTGGAAGAGACATCAATGTCATGAACTAGCTCTTGAGTGAGAAGAATATTATCAAATATGGCTCTATTTTTAACAAAACCAGTTTAGTTAGGGGAGATGAGTTTATGGAGCAGGGGGCTAATCCTATTATTAATTAATTTAGCAATGAGTTTTTGGAAAAAGGTACAAAGACTAATTGGTCAAAAATTATCCAAAGAATCAGGATTGATGATTTGGGAATAAGGACAATAGAAGTACTTGAAAAATATTTGGGAATAGAGCTGCCATCAAAAAAAATCAATAACAACATTAACAAGATAATAATAAAGGCCAACAATGAAATGAGTCAAACCATCGTAACAGAATGTAATGTTCATGCTATTGAGAGTACTACTAATCTCCGAGGGATGCATAGAGAGCAAATGGTTATCCTCATTGCTAATCAAAGAAGGGATAAAGTGGGTGTTGGAGGGCTACAAGGATTAGAATTTAAATAAATTTTGAAAGTGATGTGATGCCTTAATTTCATATTTCGGTTATTATCCATCATCATTAGAGTTCTTAATTTTCTTAATCGAGTTTAAAGCTTTCATTGCAAATAGCATGGAAATACCTAGTGTTTACATCACCATCAACAATATGTTTGCTAGTGCTTTTGACGCCAATAGGTTTCCTCCATATTTTGGTAATTAATCAAATTATCTTTGGCAATGCTTAACTCATCAAGCTTGGGATCGGGTTAAGATAGCCTCTTCAAGAGAACAAACCACTTGTTCCATAGCTTTAAGATTGGTAAAAAGATTTTTAAAAATATGCTTGTTCCACCAATTGATATTTTTTTTAAGCCTCTTCAGCTTAAGCCAAAGACGAAGCATGCCTTTAACGGAATTATCAGGGTGAACAGGAGCCATCCAATTAGTGAAAACAACATTAGTGAAGTCACCATGTTGGGTCCACATATTTTGGAATCTAAAAGGTGAGGGAGTAGAAGGGTTAGGAGGGGGAGTTTTGATACAGATCAAAAGAGGAGCATGATCAGACAAAGTTATGCTCAAATGCTCAATAAAAGTAAGAGGCCATTGATTGATCCAAAGAGAATTAAAGAGGGTCCTGTCAAGACGCTGCCAAAGTCTAGAGTTTTTCCACGTGTAATCAAACCCTAAAAAATCAATGTCAATCAGATTGAAATCAAAGATCATATTAGAGAAGTCTTCCATGGAATGGAGGTTAGGAGAACATCCTCCCTCCAGAAGCAATGATAGTGTTGAAATCACCCCAACCAACGGGGAAGGTTAACGAGGGCTGGTTCTTAAGTGATTCCAAAGTATGTTCCTACCGCTCTATTACAAGAAGCATAGATAAAGGAACCAAAGGCCAAAACTCACCTAAAGAGATTTTGACATTTACCAATTATTTGAGATCATCAATGATGGAAATGGTGATGGAATTATTCCAAAAACACCATATTTTATTATTAAGGTTGAAGAGGAAATTTTGAAATCCAATTGATCTAGCATCATGGGCAATCTTGGAAGAGTGAATGAAAGGCTCAATAATAATAAGTAATTTGATGTTATGAGTGCGACAGAGGCTCCTAACATGATTGCGGACAAGAAGAGTCCCACAACCCCAGATATTCCAGATAAGAAAATTGATCATAAGGAATCCAAAAGAAAAAGGAAAAAGGAAATGTAAAAAGAAGAGAGGAGGACATAGTTAATTGTGAGGTGTTAGGGAAGAACGTGTGATTCTAGTGAAGTTATTATTAGACTTTGGAAGATTTTTTTTTAATAAGCTTGGAAGGGTTTATCAATATCTAAAGTATCTCCATCAGAGAGGGATTGGTTTTGGGTATCCAGAATAGTAGCAATATTAGACAATGTTTTATTAGTGGTGATTTCTCCTTCTTCAGTATCAGAGTAAGAATGAGAAATGGGAATACAGTATCAATCAGAAGTAGAAGGAGAGGTTCTTGCACCATTTAAAGTACAAATATCATTCTCAATACCATGATGCATAATCGATTTTGATCACCAAAGATTAACATTATTTTGATCCAATATAAGATCCCCATTCAAATTATCATTAAGATTCAAGTGAAGCAAAGGATTGTCATGAGAGGCCAAATTATTACAAGTGGGAGTAGTACTAGGTAAATGCTTTTTAGTTTCTTCACACACCTCAGTAGTAGTATTTTTGCCAAGCTCAGAGTGTATTGCATTGGACACATCAGTGGGTAATAAAGGGGTAGATGTAGTGGGATGAGTTCCCTTATGAGAAGCTTTAGGTAGATAAACTAACTTATTAGTTTTCCCTATTCCAAGAGTGGTATTAGGATCCTGTGGTATGTTCTTTTTGAGGTTAGGATGTAATACAAAGCATTCAGAATGGTCATGGCCATGGATCTTACAATGAGTGCAAAAGATTGAGAAATTTTCAAATTCCACTTCCTGATTATATCCGAATTTTTTCGAACCAATCCAAACTTCTTTAGGGTATTTTTTTGTAATGTCAATCTCAACCAAGATACGTGCAACAGATGGCTGAGATCTAGCGATAGTGGCTTGATCAATTTGAAGGGGTCTACCAAATAGAGCCCCAACCGCAAACAAAACTTGGTGAGTAACATAGTGAATTCTCATGTTAGGGAAAGCAAGCCATAAAGGAATAATAGGGGATTCCTCTTTGACATCAAAAAGGGGTGACCATTTCAAGCACCGCATTTGACAATTATACACAAAATAGGAGCGGTGAGCAAAGACCCGAGAATAATCTAAATCATTGGATAATTGAATAAGGATATGACGAGGATCAATCAGCCCAATAGTGAAGACTCCCGAAAGCTTTAAGCTATGGAAGAAAGAGCGATATTATCTAGAGTAGAAGTAGAGAAAATTTACCAACCAAAGTGATCTCAAAAGGCTTAACATCTCGACATCACGGTGAGCACATGACGGCCGAATCCATGGAATGTCGTGGAAACTAAATTAACTGAGGCATTAGAGCTAGGGATCTTACCAGAAAGAGAATCCTTAAAGGACTTGATAGCAGGCGCATTACCGGATGGATTCAGATCGAGAATACCTTTAGGATCAGAGAGCAAAGTTGGCACATCCAGGAGGCGAGCGTGATTTCAGGCGAAGTCTCCGCCATTGAATGATCCATTAGTCACATAAGAAGTCGGCGATAATCAATCAAAAAAAAAGCCATCGACCAAATCATGAGCCAAAATTTAGAAATGCAACATGCTTTTTTTGGTTTTTGGTTAAGGTTTAGGATTTAGGGTTTAGGGTTTAGGCTTTACAATTGTAGGTTTAGGGTTGTAGGTTTAGGGTTTAGGCATTAGGGTTTAGGATTTAAGGTTTAATATTTTTTTTAAAATTAAGTATAGAGGTTGGTTTAGGTTTATTTAGTTTATTAAGCTTATTTTATTTTATTTGAGTTTATTTTATTTTATTTTTTTATTTAGGTTTATTTTTATTTTTATTTAGTTTAGTTTATTTATTTTAAGTTTATTTATTTTAGTTTAGGTTTTTTTATTTTACTTTATTTTTTAGGTTTAGCATTATTTTTTAATTGAGTTTTATTTTTATTTTATTTTTTAGGTTTATTTTTATTCTTTATTTTTAGGTATAGGTTTAGGTTTTAGGTTTTTATTTTAAGTTTATTTTTTGGTTTTATTTTTTAGTTTAGGTTTAGGTTTATTTTTAGTTTAGTTCATTTTATTTAGTTTAGGTATAGGTTTAAGTTTAATTTATTTTAGGCTTAGGTTCAGCTTTTATTATTTTAGTTTAGATTATTTTTATTTTTAGGATTAGGATTAGGTTTTTTTAATTTAGGGTTCAGGTTTTGTTTTTTATTTATTTTTAGGTTTATTTTTTAGGTTTAGGTTTTTATTTAGTTTTTATTTTATTTAAATTTTGGTTTATTTTATTTTTATTTTACATTTAGTCTTTATTTTATTTAGGTTTTTTTTTATTCTTTTAGTTTATTGTTTAGTTTAGATTTTTATTTATTTTATTTTTATTTTATATTTTATTTTATTTTTAGGTTTAGGTTTAGGTTTTAATTAAATTTTTTCTTTTATGTTATTTATTTTATTTTATTTAGGTTTAGGTTTATTTATTTATTTTATTTTAAGGTTGTAAGTAGTTTAGGTTTAGGTTTTTAGGATTTTAGGGTTTAGCGTTTAAGGTTTAGGGTTTGGAGTTTAGGGTTTAGGGATTAGGGTTTAGGGTATAGTGTTTAGGGTTTAGGGTTTAGGGTTTTAGGGTTTAGGATTTTAGGGTTTATGGTTTACAGTTTAGGGTTAAGGGTTTAATTTGCTTTAGGTTTAGGGTTTAGTCTTAGGAGTAGGGTTTATTTGGTTTAAGTTTATAGTTGCAGGTTTAGGATTAGTTAGGGTTTAGTTTTAAACTTTGGGTTTAGGTTTATGTTTTAGGTTAGTTATAGAGTTTAGGTTTTAGGTTTAGTTTAGGTTTAGGTTTAGCAGGTTTAGTTTATAGTTTAGGTTTAGTTTATAGTTAGTTTATGCTTTAGGGTTTAGGTTTATAGTTTAGGGTTTAGGTTTAGGGTTTAGGTTTAGGGTTGGTTAGGTTTAGTTTAGTTTAGTGGTTTAGGGTTTAGGTTTAGGGTTTAGGCTTAGGGTTTCTGGTTTAGGTTGTATGTTTAGGGTTAGTTTTAGGGTTTAGCGTTTAGGATTTATGGTTTAGGATTTTGGGTTTAGGTGTTTTCTATTTATTTAAAAGGTTTAAGTTTATTTTTTTTTTATTTACTTTATTTTTTTTTTTTTGATTTATTTATTTATATTTATTTATTTTATTTATTTATTTATTTTTAGTTTTTTTTTTATTTTAGGTTTAGGTTTAGTTTATGCATTTTTAGTTTAGTTTTTTTTTTTAAGTTTATTTTTTTTTAGGTTTAGGGTTAGGTTTTTTTTTTTATTTTAGGTTTAGTAAGCTCTGTTTTAGGTTTATTTTAAGTTTTATTTTTTTAGGTTTAGTTTATTTTAGTTTATTTTATTTTATTTAGTTTAGGGTTTAGGTTTAGTTTATTTTAGGTTTTGGTTTATGTTTTATTTATTTTAGTTTAGGTTTAGGTTTATTTTATTTTATTTTTATTTTAGGTTTATGTTTTTCTTTTTAGGTTAGGGTTTAGGTTTTATTTTTTATTTATTTTGCTTATTATTTTTTAGGTTTAGGTTTTCATTTAATTTTAATTTTATTTTATTTAGTTTTTATTTTATTTAGGTTTTTTATTTTTTGGGTTTTTAAAATTTTTAGTTTAGGTATTTATTTATTTTCTTTTCTTTTAGTTTTTATTTTTTATTTTATTTTAATTTTACATTTAGGTTTAGGTTTAGGTCATAGTTTTGTTTTTATTTTATTTTATTTTATTTCTTTTATTTAGATTTAATTTTTTAATTATTTCATTTTTAGGTTTTATTTAGCTTAGGTTTAGGTATTTAGGTTTTTAGGGTTTAGGGTTTAGGGTTTAGGGTTTGGGGTTTTTGGTTTAGGGTTTAGGATTGTAGGTTTTAGGTTTTAGGGTTTAGGGTTTTACGATTTAGGGTTTAGGGTTTAAGGTTTAGGGTTTTAAGGTTTAGGGTTCAGGATTTAGGGTTTAGGCATTAAGGTTTAGGGTTAGTTTTCAGGTTTAGGGTTTAGGGTTAGGTTCTTTTTTATTAAATAAAGCGATAGGTCTAAGTTTATTAGTTTATTTAGTTTATTTTTTATTTATTATAGCTTATTTAATTTTTTATTTTTATTTAGGTTTCTTTTTTCTTATATTTAGTTTAGTTTATTTATTTTAGTTTAAGTTTTTTTTAGTTTTATTTAAGTTTATGTTTTGGTTGTCATTTATTTTTAGTTATGTTTTATTTTTATTTTTATTTTTTTAGGTTTAGGTTTTATTTTTTATTTTTAGGTTTAGGTTTAGGATTTTATTTTATTTTTTTAGGTTTATGGTTTAGGTTTTCATCTTAGGTTTAATTTTATATTTTATTTTTTTAGTTTAGGTTTAGGTTTGTTTTTAGTTTATTTTATTATATTTAGGGTATAATTTAGGTGTAGGTTAAGTTTATTTCAGGTTTAGGTTTAGGTTTTTTATTTTAGTTCTTAGTTTAGTTTAGGTTTAGGTTTATTTTATTTTATTTTAGTTTTAAGTTTTTTTAGTTTAGGGTTTAAGTTTATTTTTTATTTAGATTTTATTTTAGGTTTATTTTTTAAAGTTTAGGTTTTCCTTTTTATTTAGTTTTGGTTTAAGTTTTTAGGTTTTTAGGGTTTAAGGTTTACAGTTTAGGGCTTAGGGTTATAGGTTTTAGGGTTTTGGGCTTAGGGTTTAAGGTTTATGGTTTACAGCTTAAGGTTTGGGGTTTTACGATTTATGGTATTTGGGTGTAGGCTTTAGGGTTTAGGGTTTTAGGTTTAGGGTTTAGAGTGTAGGGTTTAGGGTTAGTTTTATGTTTTAGTGTTTAGGGTTTAGGGTTTAGGGTTTAAGTTTTATGTCTAAGGTTTAGGTTTTAGTTTAGGGTTTAAGGTTTTTGGTTTTTTTTAACAGTGAACAAATTTAGATTCAACATTTCATCTTTTTAATTTCATCAACCAAGTAACACACCAAGTTTTTTAAGACACAAGCGACGACATAGACAAAAAATGAGCACACATAGAGAAAATCAAAAACCCTAGATAACTAGAACTGTCCCTAATGTAAAGACATAATTCAATAAGCATCAGATTGGATCGATCATTCTTCAGTTTCTCTAGTTTCTATCAAAACCACCTTGGCCTCTCGAGTAGCATGATCCACCATCATATCCCAGATCTCTTCCTTCGCCACCACCACAGCTATAAACTCCGATGCTCCTCTCGCCTCCATAACCACCACTTCTCCAACCACCATCTCCATATTCACCAACACTTCCAGATCCCTCACCACCATTGCGATAATCACCGCCTCCGCCTTCGCCTCCAACGCCAGATCTAGACTAAGCCAGGTTGATAGTGATGTTCCTATCATCAAGGTTCTGTATTTCTTAGAATTTAAGTTTATTAGGTTTTATGGTTTAGTTTTATTTTTAAATTTATTTATTTACTTTAGGTTTAGGTTTAGGTCTTAGGGATTAGAGTGTAGGGTTTTAGGTTTAGGTTTTAGGGTTTTAAGGTTTATACTGTTGAAGTTTGGGGTTTAGGGTTAGGGTTTAAGATTTATGATTTTAGGGTTTAGGGTTTTAAGGTTTAGGGTTTAGGGTTTAAGGTTTAGGTTTTAGTATTTAGGCTTTAAATTTTAGGGTTTTGAGGGTTCAGGGTTTAGGGTTTAGGGTTTAGGGTTAGTTAAGGTTTAGGGTTAGTTTAGGGTTTAGCTTTTAGGTTTTAGGGTTTAGGATTTTTAGGGTTTATGATTTATGGTTTATGGTTAGTTTAAAGTTTAGGGTTTAGGGCTTAGTGTTTAGGGTTGGAGTTAGGGTTTTGGGTTTAGGGTTTGTTGTTTTTTACAGTTTAGAGTTCAGGATTTAGGATTTAGGATTTAGGATTTATGGTTTAGGGTTCAAGGTTTTTTTTTTATTAAGTAAATCGATAGGTTTAGCTTTATTTAGTTTATTTTCTTATTTATTTTGGTATATTTTATTTTCGATTTTTATTTGGGTTTGTTCTTTAGTTTTATTTAGTTTAGTTTTTATATTTTAAGTTTTTATTTTTAAATAGGTGTTTTATTTTAGTTTATTTTTTATGTTTAGGTTTAGGTTTATGATTATTTTTTAGTTTATTTTTATTTTTATTTTATTTTCTAGGTTTTGATTTTATTTTTTATTTTTAGGTTTAGGTTTAGGTTTTTATTTTATTTTTTTAAGTTTAGGTTTTAGGTTTTTATTTTAGGTTTATTTTTAGGTTTTATTTTTTAGTTTAGGTTTAGGTTTATTTTCAGTTTATTTTATTTTATTTAGTTTTAGGTTTAGTTTCTTTTAGGTTTAGGTTTAGGTTTTATTTATTTTAGTTTAGTTTATTTTAGCTTAGGTTTAGGGTTATTTTATTACATTTATTTTTGATTTAGGTTTTTTTACTTTAGGGTTTAAGTTTTATTTTTTGTTTATTTTTAGGTTTATTTTTTAAGTTTAGGTTTTTAATTAGTTTTTATTTTATTTTATTTTAGGTTTATTTTATTTTTATTTTATGTTTTGTTTTTATTTTATTTAGGTTATTTATTTTTTAGAATTATTTTATTTTTTAGTTTAGTTTTAGTTTTTATTTATTTTATTTCAGTTTAATATTTATTTTTTAATTTATTTTATTTTTATGTTTAGGTTCAGGTTTTTATTTTTTTATTTTATTTAGGTTTATGATATTTTATTTATTTTTCTTTTTGGTTTTACTTAGTTTAGGTTTAGATTTTTAGGTTTTTAGGGTTTAGGGTTTAAGATTTAGGGTTTAGGGTTTGGGGTTTAAGGTTTAGGGTTTAGGGTTTAGGGTTTATGATTCAGGGTTTTAAGGTTTAGGGTTTAGTGTTTTAAAGTTTAGGGTTTAGGGTTTAGGGTTAGTTTTAGGGTTTAGGCTTATAGTTTTTTTTTATTTTAAATTTTTTACTTTTTTTTAAATTAAGTAAACTCATAGGTTTCGGTTTATTTAGTTTATTTTTTATTTATTTTATTTTATTCTATTATTATTTTTATTTTGGTTAATTTTTATTTTTATTTATTTTAAATTTATTTATTTTTATTTAGGTTTTTTATTTTAGTTTATTTTTTAGGTTTAGGTTTAGGATTAGGTTTATATTTTAGTATAATTTTATTTTTATTTTATCTTTTAGGTTTAGGTTTTATTTTTTATTTTTAGGTTTAGGTTTTAGGTTTATTTTTAGGTTTCATTTTTTAGTTTATGTTTAGGTTTATTTTTAGTTTATTTTATTTTATTTAGTTTAGGGTCGAGGGTTAGTTTATTTTAGTTTAAGATTTTGGTTTGATTTATTTTAGTTTATTTTATTTTAGTTTAGGTTTTGGTTTATTTTATTTTATTTATTCTAGGTTTATGTTCTTTTTCAATTTAAGGTTTAGGTTTTACATTTTATTTATTTTTAGGTTTATTTTTTTAGGTTTAGATTTTTATTTGGTTTTCATTTAATTTTATTTTAGGTTTATTTAAATTTTATTTTTCATTTAGTTTTTATTTTATTTAGGTTTTTTTATTTTTAGGTTTAATTTATTTTTTTTATTTTATTTTAATTTTTATTTATTTTATTTTAGTTTATTTTATATTTTTTATTTTATTTTATTTTTAGGTTTAGGTTTAGGTTTATGTTTTAGTTTAGGTTTTTTTTATTTAGGCTAAAATTCATTTATGTATTTTATTTTTAAGTTTTATTTAGATTTTGTTTAGGTTTTTAGGTTTTTAGGATTTAGTGTTTAAGGTTTAGGTTTTATGGTTTGGGGTTTGGGGTTTGGGGTTTAGGGTTTAGGGTTTACGGTTGTAGGTTTTAGGGTTTAGGGTTTAGTGTTTAAAAGTTTAGGGTTTAGGATTTAGGGTTTAGGGTTTAGGGTTTTAAGGTTTAGGGTTTAGGGTTTAGTGTTGAAGGTTTTTGATTTAGGGTTAGGGTTTTTTTTATTTATTTTAATTTTATTATTTTTAGGATTTAGGGTTTAGTTTTTAGGTTATGGGTTCAGGTTTTAGTTCATGGCTTAGCATTTTTAGTTTTTTTTAATAGAGAACAAATTTAGATTCAACATTTCTTCTTTCTGATTTCATGAACCAAGTAACACACCAAGTTTTGTAAGACACAAGCGATGACATATATAAAAAATAGACACGGATGGAGCAAAATAAAAACCCTAGATAACTAGAATCATCTCTATTATAATGGCATAGTCCCATAAGCAGTAGATCTGATTGGCCGTTCTTCAATTTCTCCAATTCCCATCAGAACCACCTAGGCCTCTCGAGTAGCGAGATCCACCATCATATCTTCGATCTCTCCCTCGGCCACCACCACAATTGTAACCTCCGTGGCTCCTCCCACCACTATTCTAACCACCACCTCCATATCTACTAGCACCTCCATATCCCCCACCACTAGTGCGATAACCTCCGCCTTCCCCTCCACCACCAACTCTAGACTAAGCATGGTTTACGGTGATGTTTTTTTGCATCAAGGTTATGCCCATTCTTGTTTAAGGTTTAAGTTTATTAGGTTTTAGTGTTTATGTTTATTTTTTTAATTTATTAAGTTACTTTAGGTTTAGGTCTATGGATTTAGGGTTTAAGATTTAGGGTTAGGGTTTAGGATTTAGAGTGTAGGGTTTAGGGTTTAGGGTTTAGAGTTTTGGGTATTATGGTTTATTCTTTTAGGGTTTAATGTTTAGGGTTAGGATTTAGGGTTTAGGGTTTAGGATTTAGGGTTTAGGGTTTAAGATTTAAGGTTTGGGGTTTAAGGTTTAGGGATTAGGGTTGTAGCTTTTGGGTTGGATCTTTAGGGTTTATAGTTTAGGGTTTAAGATTTTTAGGGTTTAGGGATTTTTGATTTAGGGTTAGTTTAGGGTTTAGTGTTTAGGGTTTTAGGGTTTAAGGTTTTGGGTTTATGGTTTTGGGTTTAGGGTTACAGTTAGGGTTTAGGGTTTAGGGTTAGAGTTTATGGTTTAGGGTTTAAGGTTTAGGGTTTAGGGTTTAGGGTTTAGTGTTGTAGGTTTATGATTTAGGGTTAGGGTTTTTTTATTTTTTATTTTAATTTTATTATTTTTAGGGTTTAGGGTTTAGTTTTTATGTTATGGGTTCAGGTTTTAGTTCAGGGCTTAGCATTTTTAGTTTTTTTTAATAGAGAACAAATTTAGATTCAACATTTCTTCTTTTTGATTTCATAAACCAAGTAACACACCAAGTTTTGTAAGACACAAGCAATGACATATATAAAAAATGGACATGGATGGAGCAAAATAAAAACCCTAGATAACTAGAATCATCTCTATTATAATGACATAGTCCCATAAGCAGTAGATCTGATTGGTCATTCTTCAATTTCTCCAATTCCCATTAGAACCACCCAGGCCTCTCGAGTAGCGAGATCCACCATCATATCTTCGATCTCTCCCTCTGCCACCACCACAACTATAACCTCCATTTCTCCTCCCACCTCCATAACCACCACTATTCTAACCACCACCTCCATATCCACTAGCACCTCCAGAACCCCCACCACTAGTGCGATAACCTCTGCCTTCCCCTCCACCACCAACTCTCTACTAAGCATTGTTTACGATGATGTTTTTTTCCATCAAGGTTATGCCCATTCTTGTTTAAGGTTTAAGTTTATTAGGTTTTAGTGTTTATGTTTATTTTTTTAATTTATTAAGTTACTTTAGGTTTAGGTCTATGGTTTGGGATTTAGGGTTTAAGATTTAGGGTTAGGGTTTAGGATTTAGAGTGTAGGGTTTAGGGTTTAGGATTTAGAGTTTTGGGTATTAGTTTTTATTCTTTTAGGGTTTAATGTTTAAGGTTAGGGTTTAGGGTTTAGGGTTTAGGGTTTAGGGTTTAAGATTTAAGGTTTGGGGTTTAAGGTTTAGGGTTTAGGGTTGTAGCTTTTGGGTAGGAGGTTTAGGGTTTATAGTTTAGGGTTTAGGATTTTTAGGGTTTAGGTATTTTTGTTTAGGGTTAGTTTAGGGTTTAGTGTTTAGGGTTTAAGTTTTAGGTTTATAGTTTTAGGTTTAGATTCTGATTAAGTTTAAGGTTTAGTTTAGGTTTAAGTTAGATTATAGTTTAGGTTTAAGTTTAGGTTTATAGTTTAGAGTTTATACTCTTAGTATTTATGATTTAGTTAGTTTAGGTTTAGGCTTTAGTTTAGTTTAGTTTTAGGTTTAGGTATATTCTTTAGGGTTAGTGTTGTAAGTTTAGGTTTAGGTATTAGGTTTTAGCTTTAGGTTTAGGTTTTAGGTTTAGTTTATAGTTATAAATTAGTTTAGTTTAGGTTTGTTTTAGGTTTAGGCTCATTAGTTTGAGTTTAGGTTTAGGGTTTTTTAGGGTTTAGGGTTTAAGGTTTAATGTTGTAGGTTTAGTGTTGGGTTTAGGGTTAGTTTTAGGGTTTAGGGTTTAGGGTTTAAGGTTTAGGATTTAAGGTTTAGGGTTTAGGGTTTAAAGTTTAGGATTTAAGGTTTATGATTTAGGGTGTAAGGTTTAGGGTTTAAGGTTTATGGTTTAAGGCTTATTTTAAAATTATATAAACTTGTAAGTTTAAGTTTTTTTTGTTTATTTAGTTTATTTTTTATTAATTTTTTTATTTTATTTTATATTTTTATTTAGGTTTATTTTTTACTCTTATTTAGTTTATTTTATTTATTTTAGGTTTTTTAATTTTAATTTTTTTAGGTTTAGGTTTATGTTTATTTTTTAGTTTAATTTTATTTTTATTTTATTTTTTAGGTTTTGGTTTAGGTTTAGGTTTTTATTTTATTTGTTTAGGTTTAGGTTTTAAGTTTTTATTTTAGGTTTATTTTTAAATTTTATTTTTTTGTTTTGTTTTAGGTTTATTGTTAGCTTATTTTATTGTATTTAGTTTGGGGTTTAGGTTTATCTTATTTTAAGTTTAGGTTTAGGTTTTATTTATTTTAGTTTAGTTTATTATAGTTTAAGTTTTGGTTTATTATATTTTCTTTATTTTAGGTTTTGGTTTTTTTCTTTAGTTTAAGGTTTGGGCTTTATTTTTTATTTATTTTGAGGGTTTTGGTTTAGTTTATTTTTGGTTTAGGTTTTGGTTTTAGTGATTTAAGTTTAGTTTATTTTAGCTTAGGTTTAGGTTTTTTTATTTTATTTATTTTAGATTTAGATTTTTTTTAGTATAAGGTTTATGCTTTATTTTTTATTTAATTTTAGGTTTTATTTTTAGGTTTAGGTTTTTATTTAGTTTTATTTTATTTTATTATATGTTTATTTTATTTTTATTTTTTGTTTAGTGTTTATTTTATTTAAGTGTTTTATTTTAAAGTTTATTATATATTATAGTTTAGTTTTGGTTTTTATTTATTAATTTTAGTTTAGTTTTTATTTTTATTTTATTTTATTTTTAGGTTTAAGTTTTAGTTTAGGTTTTTATTTTTTATTTTTTTATTTTTTAGGTTTAGGTTATTATTTTATTTTTTTTATTTTTATGTTTTATTTAGTTTAGGTTTAGGTTTTTAGATTTTTAGGGTTTAGGGTTTATGATTTAGGGTTTATGGTTTTTAGGATTAGGGTTTAGGGTTTTAAGGTTTAGGGTTTAGTGTTTAGGGTTAGTTTTAGGGTTATAGGTTTTTTTATTATTTTTTATCTATTTTTAGGGTTTAGGGTTTAGGTTTTAAGTTTATGGTTCAGGTTTTAGTTTAGGGTTTAGGGCTTTTATTTTTTTCTTTAATAGAGAATAAATATAGATTCAACATTTCTTCTTCTCGATTACATCAACGAAGTAACACTCCATGTTTTCTAGGATAGAAGTAATGACATAGATAAAAAAATGAGCACACATAGAGCAAATTAAAAACCTTAGATAACTAGAATCATCTCTACTTTAAAGACATTATTCCATAAGTTGTTCTTCAATTTCTCCAGTTCCCATCAAAACCACCCTAGCCTACCTATTAAAGGGATCCACAATCATATCCCCGATCTCTCCCTCCACCACCACCACGATTGTAACCTCTATCACTCCTCCCACCTCCATATCCAACACTACACTGACCACCTCCTCAATATCCTCAAGTACCTCCAGATCCCCCACCATAACTCGATAATGTGGCTCAACCTCTCCCTCCAATCTGGCCGAGCCTTGATGGTGATGTTCCCATCAAGGTTTTTCCCATTCTTAGGGTTTTGGTTTAGGTTTATTAGGTTTTAGTGTTTAAGTTTATTTTTTAAATTTTTTTAGTTACTTTAAGTTTAGGTTTAATATTTGGGGTTTAGGGTTTAGGGTTTAGGCTTTAAGTTTACGGTTTAGGGTTTTAGGGTTTATGCTTTTTTGGTTTAGGGTTTAGGGTTACAGTTTAAAGTTTAGAGTTTAGGGTTTAGGGTTTAGCTTTTAAGTTTTAGGGTTTTAGGGTTTAGAATTTAGGATTTAGGGTTTTAGGTTTAAGGTTTAGGGTTAGTTGTAGGGCTTAGGGTTTAAGGTTAGGGTTTTTTTTTGTTAGGGTTTAGGGTTTATGGTTTAGGGTTTAGTGTTTAGGGATCAAGTTTTGGTTTAGGGTTTAAGGATTTTGGTTTGTTCTAATAGAGAACAAATTCAAATTCAACATTTCATCTTCTCGATTTCATCAACCAAGTAACGCACTAAGTTTTCTAGACACGAGTAATGAATAGATAAAAAATGAGCACTCATAGTGCAAATCAAAAGCCCTAGATAGCTAGAACCGTCTCTACTATAAAGGCACAGTTCCATAAGAAGCATATTAGATCGACCTTTCTTCAGTTTCTCTAGTTTCCATCAGAACCACCCCACCTCTCGAGTAGCAGGATCCACCATCATATCCCAGATCTGTCCCTCCACCACCACCACGGTAGTAACCTCTGTCACAGTTCCATAGGTTTTTTAAGTTTATTTTATTTTTACATTTTATTTAGTTTAGGTTTAGGTTTTGGTTTTAGGGTTTTGAGGGTTTGGTTTAGGTTTAGAGAGGTTTAGGGTTTAGGGTTTCAGGTTTAGGGTTGTAGGTTTTAAGGTTTAGGTTTTAGGGTTAGGGTTTAGGGTTTAGGGTTTAGGGTTTAAGGTTTAGTGTTTAGGATTTTTAATTTTAGGTTTTAGGGTTTAAGATTTAGGGTTTAGGGTTTAGGGTTTTTTGTTTGGGGTTTAGGGTTTTAGGGTTAAGGGTTATAGGTTTAGGGTTTAGGTTTGGGGTTAGTTTTAGGATTAGGGGTTTTTTTTACTTTGTATTTATTCTTTTTTAATTTTTTTTATTAGTGTTTTGGGTTTAGGGTATAGGTTTTCGATTTAGGGTTTAGGTTTTAGTTTAGGTTTATTTTTAAATTAAGTAAACCTGTAGGTTTAAGTTTTTTTTTTGTTTATTTTTAGGGTTTAGGGTTAGCTTAGGGTTTATGTTCTTTTTTAAATTCAGTAAACCGATAGGTATTGGGTTATTTAATTTATTTAGTGTATTTTGTATTTATTTTAGTTTATTTTATTTTTATTTATGTTTATTTTTTATTTCTAGGTAGTTTAATTTATTTATTTTAGGTTTATTTACTTTAGTTTAGGTTTTTTTTGGTTTATTTTTTTAATTTTAGGTTTATTTTTAGTAGAGATTTATTTCTATTTTATTTTTGAGGTTTAAGTTTTATTTTATTTTTATCTTTAGGTTTAGATTTTTATTTTATTTTTTTAGGTTTAGATTTTAGGATTTATTTTAGATTTATTTTTAAATTTTATTTTTTTAGTTTAGGATTAGGTTTATTTTTAGTTTATTATATTTTATTTAGATTAGGTTTAGGTTTAGGTTTAGTTTATTTTAAGTTTAGACTTAGGTTTTATTTATTTTAGTTTAGTTTATTTTAGTTTAGGTTTAGGTTTATTTTATTTTGTTTATTTTATTTTTATTTTATGTTTAGGTTTTTTTGTTTAGGGTTTAGGTTTTATTTATTATTATTTATATGTTTTTTTTGTTTAGGTTTTTATTTAGTTTTTTTAAAATTTACATTGTTTTTATTTTAGATTTAGTTCTTATTTTCTTTAGGTTTTTTATCCTTAGGTTTATTTTATTTTATTTCGTTTAGTTTAGGTTTAAATTTTAGTTTAGGTTTTTATTTTATTTTATTTCATTTATTTTATTTAGGTTTTGGTGTTGTTATTTATTTTATTGTTAGGTTTTATTTAGTTTAGGTTTAGGTTTTCAGAGTTTAGGGTTTAGAGTTTTAGGCTTTAGGGTTTTAGGGTTTAGGGTTTAGGGTTGTAGGTTTAGGGTTAGCTTAAGGTTTAGGGTTAAGGGTTTAAAATTTTTTGGGGTTTAGGATTTACGGTTTAGGGTTAGTTGTAGGGCTTTTTTTTTTTTTAAGGAAGCCCAATGTAGGGGTATTTTATTGCGCAAAAAGTGGGTTACAAAGTCCTTAAAAGGGATAAACTCTAGAACTATTGCTCAAAGAGGTACAATCAGCCTAAGGAGCAAATCCTCTATCTAAGTACATCCAAAAGCAAAAGAAGACCTTAAAGCAATCAAAAGAACATAATAAGCCAATGAAAGGTTAGGGTCATTGCTCTGAAGAACTTGAGAATGCATGACAATATGGAGCAAACTTGCAAGAGAGAATCACGTGCAAAATAGGACAAGAGAGAATCACCTGCAAAATAGCAATAAGAAAGAGATTAGAATAGTTAAGATAATATAGACAAAAGGATGAATAAAAATAACATAATCTAAGAATAATAGTAAGGAATTGAGATAGAGAAGGCTCCGGCTCAGTCACACCAAGTTGGGGTAGATGCAAATATGCTTCAAACTTTTAAGGGTTACATCACAAGAGCTACTACCAAAACAAAAGAGAGTGGAATCCTCACAGCCATCATAGCCAACAAACCTGTGAGAAGATAACAACCAATTGTTGAAAGTCTTGTGGGATTTATTACCTGTAAACCTAAACAAAATTATATATATGAAATAAGCCAGCATAGAAACCATCCATAGGAAAATAAGGGAAGAACTCTGAAATCCTAAACAAGTCAATGAGTCTATAAGTTACACCATCCCAATTATATGATATATAAATGAATCTCGGCCGAAATTACACCTTGAGGTAGATGTAAAGTCCAAAAATGAGCCCAATCAAAATAAAGAATGCTGGAACAAGCCCCTTATTTGTATCCATATCAATAGTTGGCAAAAAAACAATTAAGGAAGGCAAAAACTAAAAAAAAGTAAATACCCAATAAGGATAATCGGCACTCTAGCAGCGAAAATGGACTAAAGACCAGAGAATCCAGATCAACAACAAACGAAGGCAGCAAGATAGCAAAAGACAGTAGCAGTTGATAGTACCACCCCTTAAAAATAGAGATTGTATTCCAAGGAGTAAGAAGCACAAACCTGACTGATTCAAGATGGAAAAACTGGGAGTCCAAATAGGATCCACATTAGAAACTAGAAAAAACATGACAGTAGATAACCAAGACCAAAAAAATAGCCAAAGTGCCCAGACAAAGCCAAAGCAAAGAAGGGACGCATAAAGATTGCATTCCAAGACTGATCCCCAAATAGGATCCACGATAGAATCCAAAAAAAACATGACAACAAATAACCAAGAGAACAAAAATAGCCAAGGCAGTAGCAGCCAAGACAGCCACAGCCAAGAAACATAGGGACATCATAGAGATTGCATTCCAAGGAGAAAGTAGCACAAGCCAGTCTGAACCCAGTTGGGAATAGAAATAGCAAGGGTAATGTAGATCACAGCTATCAGAAAATAAATAATACCCCAGACAGAAATAGCAAGGGCAATCAAAAAAACAACCCCAACAACAAAATAGTTAGTGCAGCATTGGAACCCACCAGAGGATAGATCAAAATAAGGATACAAATTAGGATCCACATTAGAATCCAAAAAATAAGACAACATAACCAAGACAAAAAATAGCCAAGGCAGCGACCAAGGCACAAGAAGACAGAAGGGCAGTTATTAGAAAAGACCTAGCGAAGGTTAGAAACCCAGTAGATAGAGCATAGTACCATATATCAGAAAAGCCACAGCCCAGACACCAATGACCAAAATAATCGAAATAGTCGAAGAGCAACAAGAAGGCAACATGTTGAAACCCTTATCAATATCCAAAGTAGCAAAGCCGAACATAGGAAAAGGACTGCAACCAACCAAAAAAGGCACCAAATGAATACAATCACAGCTACATCACCAGTTGCACCATTCAGGACCAAAAATCTCATAATCCAGATTAACAAACAACCAAGATAACAAGACAACAAAAGGTAGCAATTGGCCATAATACCACCCAATCAGCATAAACAGTGCATACGATAGCACAAACCTAACTGAAATGAGAGGGGAATAGAGACAACAGCAGGTAATGAAGAACATAACTAATAGGTGATGAACAGCAGCCCAGATGAGAACAGCATAGGCATTTAGAGAGCCAACCCCAACAACAGAGAGGTTCTTGCCACAATGGAACACACCAGCAAAAAGATCAAAAATTGGATTCAAATGAGAATCATCATTAGAATCTAGCAAAAACAAGACAGCAGGTAACCAAGGCAAAAACTAGCCAGGACAGCAATAATTAGGACAACAACATCCAAGATAGGAAAGGATAGCAAGTTGGCCATAATGCCACTCAATCAGAGTAGATAAAGCCATAGTTAATAACCAAGTAGATATAGCATAATAATAGGTATCTTGAATGCAACAATCTAGACAGCAAACACCAAAAATCCTCAGAACAGTAATGTCAGAAATAACTTGCTGAGCATAGGACCCAGAAATCCTACAACCAATAAAGATTGAGCCAACATAGGAGTCCTGGAAAACCAAGATAGAAAAAATCCAAGATAAGAAACAACCAAGACAACAAGAACCAGTTTGCTTGCCATAAAGCCACCCATCCAGGATAAATATTGCAATAAAAATAAGTTTAACTACAAGAAGATGGAGAAAGCAACAACAAATAAAGTAAAATAATGAGTTAAGATGATAGGAATATTATAAACCATTAAGGGGGTTCAAAACTAAATCCACCCAGCAATCAATAACTTCAAAGGGGAGTTACTGAGCAAACCAGACCAAAGCCCCATAGACAGTAGATGGAGTAATAATCCAGTTCAGCCAACAACCAAGGCAGTTAATACCAACAAGCTGGTCAAGAGTCCACCCAAAAGAATTAGTAAAGAACCAAGAAATTAGATGGATAATTCCAGGGATCTCAACAAAGGCAGAATGAAAATCCTTTAAGTAACTCCAATCCTACTGAGCATGGGACATAGTCCAGAAATAGCAAGATAGCCAGTAGCCTCAACGGTCCAATTCAGCCAACAACTAAGAAAGGGGATACCAACAAGTTGACCATAGGAAAAGCCATTAAGAGTAAAGAGTTCATAAAAATGAACCCAAAATAAAAGAGGAGAATTCTAACTATGATAAATAGAACCAGGATGAAGAGAGCTACAACATGTGTGATCAAAAATAGCCCAGCTGATAATAAAACCAACTGTAAGAAAATTGAGAATCATAAAATAGCCATAAGTCATAAAGATAATAATCTGGAAATAGGTCCTTAAAACAAGACCTTTCCAGATCAAAAAAAATAGACTAGCAGCAAGGGCCAGAAAGAGAGGAGAAACAAAGTAGAAATAAAAGAGGGAGGAAAACATGAAAGCCCAATCCAGCTGGGAGTAAGGCAAAACAACTAGCAAAAAACCCAGAATTATCCAAGTATACATAAAAAAGGTTAGCTTAAGTTCTGAGATAAGGAAGCCCTAAATTATCCAAGTTAACCAGTCCACGCAAGTGTTTGGGTAAGGTGAGTTGATCAAAGAAAATGATACAATCTGATCTAGCACCCAGATTGGCAAGGTAGTCAGCACAAGCATTTCCTTCACGCTAAACATGAGTGATGTTAAAATTCAGGAAAGAAGAGCTCTAGTTTGCTTGAGGAGGTAGTACAATTCAGTGCTGCTCATTTTGGTGGAAGTCAAAAGATCAATCAGCAGAAGAGCATCCACCTCAATCCAAATATTGAGCCAACCATTTTAGAGGCAAATCTTAAGAGCTTTGTGAACTACCATAAGCTCAATAAATGGGACAGTGTAGGAAGTAGGGGGATAAGCAAAAGCACATAGTACTATACCCTTAGAATTCTTGAAAATGCCACCACAACCAGAGCCATTATGGGAAATAGAGCCATCAGTATTAATTTTAATAATGTGGTCAAGAGGTTTTTTCTAATAAACATCGTGTCATTTGGACAATAAGTTTGGTCAGGCAGAATAAAATCCAGTTTATTGGCAACAAATTTATAGCCTTTGAATTATCTGTAATGAATAAGATTAGCTTTAAACAAGTCATGAATTTTGTTTTTAGTTCTAGCAATAATCCTCACGTGGTTCATAGGCATCCCACGATGTTTTGCATCATTTTGATTCATCCATATGAACCAGATAAGAGTGATAGCAGTGATGACTTTAATGTGACCTGTAATAATATTATCAAAATAGAATTCAAGGAGTTGATATAAAGTAGGAGAGCCATTGAAATTGATAGTGTTAAAAGATCATCATACTAAATCCAAAGTTTTGAAGAAATGGCTCCATTGATAAAAACATGATTAACATTCTCAATATGGAAACAACATTGACATTTAGAGGGTAAATGAAAACCTTTACCCGATAACAAGGAATCAACAGGGATAAAATTCTTCAGAATATGCCAAGTAAGAATAGAATAAGAAGTAGGGATATTGTTATTCCAAAGTTTGGAGAACACATAGGAGGAAACATGAGTATCTTTAATGTGGAGCCACACATTTTTAAAGTTGAAATCACCATTATGTGAGAGCTTAAAGAGAATCTGATCTTGATTGTTTGGAGTGATAGGAATAGAAGAAACCATAGTCAAGAAATTAAAAGGGATACAATCAGCAATCTTACTATTGTTTCACTTGTTGTTATGCCAGAAAGAGTTTACTTTAGTAGCGGCAGTGGAATGAGTGGAGAGTAAGTCATCAATGGAACCACATCCACTCCAGTTATCTTGCCAAAAGAAAGAAGTGCCAGAGTTAATGCCCCAAGAAATTAAGGATTCTGCATCCCATTTAATAGAATAAAGTCTTTTCCACACAGGAGAATCACCCGGTTTAAAAGGACAAGTGAGGGGGTGCTTACCTTGGCAATATTTAGCAGTCAAGAAATTAGCCCAAAGACTATGATTACTCCTAAAATTCCACCAGAGTTTATAGGAAAAGGCATTGGTAACTTCTTTTATGGATTTACAACCAAGACCACCTTTGTCAAAAGTGCCACAACTTTTAAACCAAGAGGTCCAGTGCATTCTTTTAGAGTAGGTATTGCAACCCTAGAAGAATTTGTTTAGGAGACGCTCAATTCTGTCGATGATAGAAATGGTCGGCACAATGGTTTGGATGAGATATAAAGGCATGGAATTAAGAGTGCTCTTAATCAAGGTCAGTCTACCACCGAAAGAGAGTAAATGAAATTCCCAAACCAAAATTTTATTAGATATTTTCTGAATAAGGTCATCAAAAAAATGGGATCTTTTCTGGCCTTTAAAGAGCAGAGCCTCGAGATAATTAATGGGAAGTTGATTTTGCTTAAAATTAGTAATTCTGGAGATTTAATTAAGTCTATTATTAGGAATCTTAGCAGAGGGGATAAAACAACATTTTATTTCATTGAGAAAGAGACCACTAACTTTGCCAAAATTATTTAAGAGATTCTTAATATTTTTAACAAGGTGAAGAGAGGCATTGCAGAAGATTATAAAATCATCCGCAAAGCTAAGATGAGAAATGGGGAAACCACCATGAGTTTTAAAAGACATGTTAGGAGTTTTAGTGAAAAGATCATTGAGGCTCCTTGAAAGGTATTCTACAGCAATAATAAAAAGAGAAGGAGAAAGCGGGTCACCTTGTCGCAAACCATGACTCAAATTAAAGAAACCAAGGGACTCACCATTCATGATAATAGAAAACCAGACATTAGTGATACAACTTTTTATAAGAAG
Organism: Cymbidium sinense; assembly: GCA_021442155.1. NCBI lineage: Eukaryota > Viridiplantae > Streptophyta > Magnoliopsida > Asparagales > Orchidaceae > Cymbidium > Cymbidium sinense. The sequence goes on along the minus strand of JAKCPB010000225.1, from coordinate 86,737 downwards.
GATAAAATTCTCAGAGAAACTAAATTAATAGAGGATTTGAAAAAGAAAATCCCACGGGAGGTTGTCAAAGGCTTTAGAGATGTCCAGTTTGAAGAGGATATTACCTCCTCTGGAAGGAACATCAATGTCCTGAACCAGCTCTTGAGCGAGAAGAATATTATCAGATATGGCTTTATTTTTAACAAAGCCAGTTTGGTTAGCGGAGATGATTTTAGAAAGCAGAGGGCTAATCCTATTGTTAATTAATTTAGCAATGAGTTTGTAGAAAAAGGTGCAAAGACTAATAGGTCTAAAATCACCCCAAGATTCAGGGTTATTAGTTTTGGGAATAAGGACAATAGTAGTACATGAAAAATATCTAGGAATATAGCTGCCATCAAAAAAATCAATAATAGCATCAACAAGATCAGATTTAATAAAAGGCCAACAATGCTGAAAAAAATGAGTCGTATAGCCATCAAGACTAGCAACAGAATCAATGTTCATACTATTAAGCGTACTGCTAATCTCTGTTTCCAAGGGATGCAAAGTAACAAATGGTTTTCCTCATTATTAATCATAGAAGGGATAAGATGTGTGTTGGAGGGGGTTTCTAATGAAGGATTAGAATTTAATAAATTTTGGAAGTGATGTATGATAGATTCCTTAATTTCATTATTATCAATTATCCAGTCATCATTAGAGTTCTTAATTTTCTTAATCGAGTTTAATGCTTTCTATTTATTACAAATAGCATGAAAGTATCTTGTGTTTCTGTCGCCATCGACAATATGTTTGCTAGCGACTTTTTGACGCCACTAGGTTTTCTCCATATTTTGGTAATTAATCAAATTATTTTTGGTAGTGTTCAGCTCATCGAGCTTACTGGGATCTATAAGAACAACCTCTTCAAGAGAGCAAACAACTTGCTCCATAGCTTTAAGATTGGTAAAAAGATTTTTAAAAGTATGCTTGTTCCACCAATTAAGATTTTGTTTAAGTCTTTTGAGCTTAAGCCAAATATGAATCATACCTTTAACAGAATTATCCGGGTGGATAGGAGCCATCCAATTAGTGAAAACAACATTAGTGAAATCGCCATGTTGGGTCCACATATTTTGAATCTAAAAGGTGGGGGAGTAGAACAGTTAAGGGGGGAAACTTTGATAGAGATTAAGAGAGGAGCATGATCAAACAAGGTTCTGCTCAAATGCTCAATAGAGGAAAGAGGCCATTGATCGATCCAAAGAGAATTAAAAAGGGTCCTATCAAGACACTGCCAAAGCCTAGAGTTATGCTACGTGTAGTCAGACCCAGAAAAACCAATGTCAATCAGATTGCAATCTAGAATCATATTAGAGAAGTCTTTCATGGAATTGTGGTTAGGAGAACATCCTCCCCTCCTTTTCGAAGAAGCAATTATAGTGTTGAAATCACCCCCAACCAACCAGGGTAGATTAACCGAGGAGACAAAGGTTCTTAAGTGATTCCAAAGTATGTTCCTACCAGCTCTATTACAAGAAGCATAGATAAAGGAACCAAAGGCTGAAAACTCACCTAAAGAGATTTTGACATTTATCAATTGTTCGAGATCATCAATGATGGAAATGGTGATGGAATTAATCCAAAAATACCATATTTTATTATTAAGATTGAAGAGGAAATTTTGAAATCCAATTGATCTAGCAACATGGGCAATCTTAGAAAAGTGAATGAAATGCTCAATAATAACAAGTAGTTTGATGTTTTGAGTGTGACAGAGGCTTCTAACATGATTGCAGATAGGGAGAGTCCCACAACCCCAGATATTCCAGATAAGAAAATTAATCATAAGGAAACCAAAAAGAAAAAGGAAAAAGGAAATGTAAAAAGAAGAGAGGAGGACATAATTATATGTGAGGTGTTAGAGAAGAACGTGTGGTTCTAATGAAGTTATTATTAGTCATTTTGTCTTTGGAAGATTTTTTTTAATAAGCTGGGAAGGGTCTATCGATTCAAAGTATCTCCATCAGAGAGGGATTGGTTTTTGGTATCCAGAATAGGAGCAATATCAGTCAATGTTTTATTAGTGGTGATTTCTCCTTCTTCAGTATCAGAGTAAGAATGAGAAATGGGGATAGCTTGAGTATCACTCTATAGAGAAGTAGAAGGAGAGGTTCTTGCACCATTCAAAGTACAAATATCATTCTCAATACCATGATGCATAATCTGATTTTGATCGACAAAGGATTAACATTATTTTGATCCAATATAAGATCCCCTTTCAAATTGTCATTAAGATTCAAGTGAAGCAAAGGATTGTCATTATTACAAGTGGAAGTAGTGCTAGGTAAATGCTCATTAGTTTCTTCACACACCTCAATAGTATTTTTGCCAAGCTCAGAGTGTTTTTCATTGGACAAATCAGTGGGTAATAAAGGGGTAGATGTAGGGGATGAGTTCCATTATGAGCACATAAACTAACTTATTCGTTTTCCCAGTTCCAAGAGAGGTATTAGTATCCTGTGATATATTCTTTTTGAGGTTAGGATGTAACACAAAGCATTTAGACTGGTCATGACCATGGATCTTACAATGAGTGCAAAAGATAGGGAAATTTTCAAATTCCACTTTCTGATTATATCTGAATTTTTTCGAACCAATCCATACTTCTTTAGGGTATTTTTTGGTAATCTCAATCTCAACCAAAATACGTGCAATAGATGGTCGAGATCTAACGGTAGTGGCTTGATTAATTTGAAGGGGTCTACCAAATAGAGCCCCAACCACAAACAAAACTTGGTGAGTAAGATAGTGAATTATAATGTGGGAAAAGCAAGCCATAAAGGAACAATAGGGGATTCCTCTTTGACATCAAAAAGGGGTGACAATTTCAAGAGCCGCATTTGACAGTTATACAAAAAATAGGAGTGGCGAGCAAAGACTCGAGAATAATCTAAATCATTGGATAACTGAATAAGCATGTGACGTGGATCAATCAGCCCAATAGTGAAGACTCTCGAAAGCTTTAAGCTATGGTAGAAAGAACGGATATTATCTAGAGTAGGGCATCGTAGAGAAAATTTACCAACCAAAGAGAACTCAAAAGGCTTAGCTAATATCTCGACATCCTGGTCGAGCTGACATGTCCATGGAATGATGTGGAAACTAAGTTAACCCAGGCATTAGAGCTAGGGATCTTACCAGAATGAGCATCCTTAAAGGACTTGATAGCAGGCACAATACCGAATGGATTCAGATCCAAAATACCTTTAGGATCAGAGAGCAAAGTCGGCGCATCCAAGAGGGCCGAGCATAGTTTCACAGAGAGCGATGCCTCCGCCATTGAATGATTCAGTGAGAGTCACATAAGCAACGAAGCCGAGGGTTAAGGCGGAACCAAGCAAAAAATCAGCGATCACGATCAGAGCAGCCCGAACTGAGGCCAAAACTGCAGTAAAAAGCATGGGAACACAAAATCGCCAGAGAATCGCTAGAGACAGAGCGCATCATGGTTTTTTGTGTGTTTTGGGTTTTTGGGGGTTAGTTGTAGGGTTTAGGGTTTAAGGTTTATGAATTAGGGTTTCAGTTTTAGTGTTTAGGGCTTAGGTTTTTTTTAAATTAAGTAAATCGATAGGTTTAGGTTTATTTAGTTTATTTTTTTATTTATTTTAGTTTAATATATTTTTTATTTTTATTTAGGTTTACTTTTTATTTTTATTTAGTTTAGCTTATTTATTTTAGGTTTATTTATTTTAGTTCATTTTTTAGGTTTAGGTTTATGTTTATTTTTTAGTTTAGTTTTATTTTTATTTTATTTTTTGTATTAGGTTTTATTTTTTATTTTTAGGTTTAGGTTTAGGTTTAGATTTTTATTTTATTTTTTTAGGTTTATATTTTAGGTTTTTATTTTATGTTTTATTTCTTAGTTTAGGTTTGTGTTTATTTTTAGTTTATTTTATTTTATTTGGTTTAGGGTTTAAGTTTAGTTTATTTTAGGTTTAGGTTTATGTTTTATTTATTTTAAATTAGGATTAGGTTTATTTTATTTTGTTTATTTTAGGTTTAGGATTTTTTAGTTTAAGGTTTTGGTTTTTTTATTTATTTTTTACATTTATTTTTTAGGTTTAGGTTTTTACTTAGTTTTAATTTATTTTATTTTAGGTTTATTTTATTTTTATTTTATGTTTTATTTTTTTATTTAGGTTGTTTAATTTTATGTTTATTTTATTTTTTTAGTTTAGTTTTGGTTTTTATTTATTTTATTTTAGTTTAGTTTTTATTTTTTATTTTATTCTTTTTAGGTTTAGGTTTAAGTTTAGGTTTAGGTTTATGTTTAGGTTTTTATTAATTAAATTTTTTTAATTTGTTTAGATTTAGGTTTTTTTATTTTTTAAAATTTTTAGGTTTTATTTAGTTTAGGTTTACTTTTTAGGTTTTTGGTGTTTAGGGATTAGGGTTTGGGGTTTAGGTATTAGGGTTTATGGATTGGTGTTTAGGGTTGATGATTTAGGGTCATAGGTTTTTGTGTTTAGGGATTAACGGTTTAGGGTTTAGGGTTTTGTGGTTTTGGATTTAGGGTTTAGGGTTATAGGTTTAGTGTTTAGGCTATAGGGTTAGAGTTTTTTTATTTTTTATTTTGTTTTTTTAAAATAAGTAAACTCGTATGTTTAGGTTTATTTAGTTTATTTTATTTTTTTATTTTAATTTCATTTATTTTTATTTTTATTTAATTTAGTTTATTTATTTTAGTTTAGGTTTTTTATTTTAGTTTAAATTTTAGGTTAAGGTTTAGGTTTTGGTTTACTTTTTAGTTTAGTTTTATTTTTATTTTATTTTTTAGGTTTCAGTTTAATGTTTTCTTTTTAGGTTTAGGTTTGGGTTTTTATTTTATTTTTTTAGGTTTAGGTTTTAGGTTTTTATTTTATGTTTATTTTTATATTTTATTTTTTAGTTTAGGCTTAGGTTTATTTTTAGTTTATTTCATTTTATTTAGTTTAGGTTTAGGTTTAGGTTTTGTTTATTTTAGGTTTAGGTTTAGGTTTTATTTATTTTGGTTTAGTATATTTTAAATTAGGTTTAGGTTTATTTTATTTTTATTTTAGATTTTGGTTTTTTTTAGTTTAGGGTTTAGGTTTTATTTTAGGTTTATTATTTAAGTTTAGGTTTTTACTTAGTTTTTATATTATTTTATTTTAGGTTTATTTCTTTTATTATTATTTTAGATTTAGTCTTTTACTTTATTTAAGTTTTTTATTTTTTTAGTTTAGTTTTGGTTTTTATTTATTTTATTTTAGTTTAGTTTTTATTTTTTATTTTATTTTCTTTTTAGGATTATGTTTAGGTTGAAGTCTAGGTTTAGCTTTTAGTTTATATTTTTATTTTATTTTATTTTATTATTTTATTTTTGTTTAAAATTTTTTATTTTTTTATTTTTTAGGTTTTATTTAGTTTAGATTTCAATTTTTAGCTTTTAGGGTTAGTTTAGGGTTTAGGGTTTGGGGTTTGGAGTTTAGGGTTTAGGCTTTAGGCTTTTTTTTTAGTTTAGGGTTTAGGGTTTAGGTTTTAGGGTTTAGGTTTTAGGGTTTAAGGTTTATGGTTTAGGGTTAGGGTTTTAGGGTTTAGGGTTTAGGGTTTAGGGTTTTTAGGATTCAGGGTTTAGGGTTTACGATTTAGGTTTTCAGTTTAGGATTCATGTTTTGGCTTAGGGTTTTGGTTTTAGGTTTTATTTTTAAATAAATTCATATTCAACATTTCTTCTTTATTTATTTAGTTTATTTTTTATTTATTTTAGTTTATTTTATTTTACTTTTTAGTTTATTTTTTAGGTTTAGGTTTAGGGTTTGGGATTTAGGGTTTAAGATTTAGGTTAAGGTTTAGGGTTTAGAGTTTAGGGTTTAGAGTTTAGGGTTTAGGGTTTAGGGTTTAGGGTTTATTATTTCATGGTTTAGGGTTTAGGGTTAGGGTTTAGGGTTTAGGGTTTAGGGTTTAAGATATATGGTTTAGGGTTTAGGGTTTAGAGTTTAAAGTTGTAGGTTTAGAGTTTGAGGTTTAGGATTTATGATTTTGGGTATAAAATTAGGTGTAAGTTTTAGTTTATAAATTTTAGTTTAAGTCAATTTAAGGTTTAGTTTAGGTTTTATAGTTTAGTTTAGGTTTATAGTTTTAGGTTTAGGTTATAGTTAGATTAGAGTTTAAGGTTTAGGGTTTATGAGTTTATTATTTAGGAGTTTAGGTTTAGGGTTTAGTTTTAAGGTTTGTCTTATTTTAGTTCTGATTTTAGGTTAGGAGTTTATTATTTAGGGTTTTGAATTTAGGTTTTAAGTTTAGGTTTATAGTTGTAAACGTGTAGGTTAGAGTTTAGGTTTTAGATTTTTACTTTGTTTAGGTTTTAGGTTTTAGGTTTATAGTTTATAGTTAGTTTAGGTTTAGATTTAGTTTTAGGTTTAAGGTTAGGGATTAAGTTTAGGGTTTAGGGTTTTGTAGGGTTTAGGGTTTAAGGTTTAATGTTCTAGGTTTAGGGTTGTTGGTTTAGTGTTCAGGGTTTAGGGTTTGTTTTAGGGTTTGTGTTTTGGGTTTAAGGTTTTGGATTTAAGGTTTAGGGTTTATGGTTTAAGGTTTAGGGTTTAGGGTTCAAGGTTTAGGATTTAAGCTTTAGGGTTTAGGGTTTAAGGTTTAGGATTTAAGCTTTAGGGTTTAGGGTTTAGGGTTTATTTTAAAATAAAGTATACTAGTAGGTTTAGGGTTTTTTATTTATTTAGTTTATTTATTATTTATTTTTTATATTTTTATTTAAATTTATTTTTTATTTTTATTTAGTATATTTTAGGTATTTTTATTTTAGTTTATGTTTTTTATTTTAGTTTTTTTAGGTTTAGGTTTATGTTTATTTTTTAGTTTAGTTTTGTTTTTATTTTATTTTTTAGGTTTAGGTTTTTTTATTTTTAGGTTTTTGTTTAGGTTTTTATTTTATTTTTTTAGGTTTAGATTTTAAATTTTTATTTTAGGTTTATTTTTAAGTTTAATTTTTTAGTTTAGTTTTAGTTTTATTTTTAGTTTATTTTATTTTATTTAGTTTAGGTTTAGGTTTAGCTTATTTTAGGTTTAGGTTTAGGTTTTATTTATTTTAGTTTAGTTTATTATAATTTCTTTATTTTAGGTTTTGGATTTGTTTTTCTTTAGTTTAAGGTTTGGGCTTTATAATTTATTTATTTTTAGGGTTTTGGTTTAATTTATTTTAGGTTTCGGTTTAGGTTTTATTTATTTAAGTTTAGTTTATTTTAGCTTAGGTTTAGGTTTATTTTATTTTGTTTATTTTATATTTAGGTTTTTTTTAGTTTAGGGTTTAAGTTTTATTTTTTATTTATTTTTAGGTTTTATTTTTAGGTTTATTTTTTAGGTTTAGGTTTTTACTTAGTTTATTTTATTTTATTGTATGTTTATTTTTTATTTATTTTTTGTTTAGTCATTATTTTATTTAGGTTTATTTTATATTTTAGTTTAGTTTAGGTTTTTATTTCTTTATTTTAGTTTAGTTTTTTATTTTCATTTTATTTTATTTTTAGGTATAGGTTTTAGTTTAGGTTTTTATTTTATTTTATTTTTTTATTTTTTTTTAGGTTTAGGTTTTTTATTTATTTTATTTTTATATTTTATTTAGTTTAGGTTTAGGTTTTTAGGTTTTTTGGGTTTAAGGATTATAGTTTAGGGTTTATGGTTTAAGGTTTAGGGTTTAGGGTTTAGGGTTTTTAGGTTTAGGGTTTAGGGTTTTAGGGTTTACGGTTTAGGGTTTAGGGTCAGTTTTAGGGTTAGGGCTTTTTTTATTATTTTTTATCTATTTTTAGGGTTTAGGGTTTAGGGTTTAGGTTTTAGGTTTAGGGTTCAGGTTTTAGTTTAGGGTTTAAGGCTTTTACTTTTTTCTTTAACAGGGAACAAATTCAGATTCAACATTTTTTCTTCTCGATTACATCAACGAAGTAACACTCCATGTTTTCTAGGATAGAAGTGATGACATAGATAAAAAATGATCACACATAGAGCAAATTAAAAACCTTTGATAACTAGAACTGTCTCTACTGTAAAGACATAGTTCCATAAGCCATTCTTCAGTTTCTCCCGTTCTCATCAAAACCACTCTAGCCTACCTATTAGAGGGTTTACGGTTTAGGGTTTAGGTTTACGATTTAGGGTTTTAGGGTTGATGCTTTTTGGGTTTAGGGTTTAGTGTTTAGGGTTAGAGTTTAAGGTTTAAAGCTTATGGTTTAGGGTTTAGGGTTTAGGGTTTATAGTTTTTTGGTTCAAGGTTTGGGGTTTAGGGTTTAGGTTTTAAGATTTTAGGGTTTAAGATTTAGGGTTTATGGGTTGTAAGTTTAGGGTTTAGGGTTTAGGGTTAGCTTTAGGGCTTAAGGTATAGGGTTAAGGTTTATTTATTTTTTTATTTTTAGGGTTTAGGATTTAAGGTTTAGGTTTTAGGGTTTAGGGTTTAGGGTTTAGTGTTTAGAGTTCAAGTTTTGGTTTAACGTTTAAGGATTTTGGTTTTTTTTAATAGAGAACAAATTTAAATTCAACATTTCTTCTTGTCGATTTCATCAATCAAGTAACACACCAAGTTTTGTATGACACAAGCAATGACATAGATCAAAAATGAGCATGCATAGTGCAAATCAAAAACCCTAGATTACTAGAACCGTCTCTACTAAAAAGACAAAGTTCCATAAGAAGCATACTAGATCGACCTTTCTTCAGTTGCTCTAGTTTCCATCAGAACCACCTAGATCAACCATCATATCCCGATCTAACTCCACCACCACCCAGGTTAGCTCCATCCTCCCACCTCCGTAACCATTTTTATTTCCATATCCACCAACACCTCTAGATCCCCAACAACATTACCATCGCCTTATTAGCCTCCGTAGATCTAGGGCCTGTTGATGTTCTGTATCAAGGTCGCCCATTCTTAGGGTTTTTTTAGGTTTATTAGGTTTTATGGTTCAAGTTTATTTTTTAATTTATTTAGTTACTTTAGGTTTAGATTTAGGGTTTTGTGTTTAGGGTTTATGGTTTACTGTTAAGGCTTAAGGTTTAGGGTTTAAGCTTTTTTTTAATTTTAAACTCAAATGATTCCATAACAGATAAGAAATTACCAAATGAAATAAGACATTATCCTCGAACAACTAATAAAATTGGATAAAATAAAATGTAATTCAAAAATTTATAAAAATAATTTTTTAAAAATTTATTTAACTCCTATAGATGATAAAATTTTATTTTATAGAACGACAATGAAGCTTAGTCGAAGAAACCCATATCATCATCAGTTTGAGTTTCCTTCTTCTCTTCCATTACATTTAGGAGTTAAGAGTTATAGAAGCATTAGGCGCTAGATCAAATTTACTAGGATCTTTTAAATACTCCCCTTCTCTTGTATGTAAATTGGCAATTATGATGGTGAGGACATTCTTATAGCGTTGATGAACATGTGGGCCTTAGGGTGGGATAAGAGGGGCTTAGAAGTGATCATTAAAGGGCTGCCAAAACTTCTTAATGAGATCATCTTTAGTTAGGTCAAGCACCTTATTTGAACCATCATCATACCGATGATAAGGCAATAAGAGAATGGCTAGTCCTAGCATAATGAGGAGAGCAACCTCACAAGATTTCGCCTTTTTAATTAGCAGGGGTGATAATTTCAATAGAACGGAAGAAAGAGGTTGATCCAAACCAATGCACTGGGGAACCATAAAATCAATTGACAACATTGGTAGGAGCACCAACTTTGTATTTCTCAACCTCTTCCCTGACTTCTTTAAGATCAACTTTCATAAAATCAGCTCAATCGTGGTTTAGGGTTTAGGGTTTAGGCTTTTATGATTTATGCTTTTAGGGTTTAGGGTTTAGTGTTAGGGTTTAGGGTTTAGAGTTTAGGGTTTATGATTTAGGGTTTAAGGTTTAGGGTTTTGGGTTTTTTAGGGTTTACGATTTGGGGATTAGGATTTACGGTTTTAGGGTTTAGTGTTTTTTTATTTTTTTTATTTTATTTATTATTTTTATTATTTTTATTATTTTTATTTTTTTATTTTTTATTTATTTATTTTTTTTATTTTAGAGTTTAGGGTTTTAGGGTTTAGGGTTAAGGTTTAGGGTTTAGAGTTTAGGGTTTAGTGTTTAGGGTTCAGGGTTAAAGGTTTAGGGTTTAGTGTTTAGGATTTATGGTTTAGGGTTTAGGATTTGGGGTTTAGGGTTTTAGGATTAAAGGTTTAAGGATTAGGGTTAAAGGTTTAGGGTTTAGGGTTAGTTTTAGGGTTTAGGGTTTAAGGTTAGTTTTAGGGTTTAGGGTTTGTTTTTTTATTATTTATTATTATTTTTTTATTTTTAAGGTTAACGGTTTAGGGTTTAGGGTTTAGGTTTTAGGTTCAGGGTTTAAGTTTTAGTTAAAGGTTTAGGGTTTTTGTTTTTTTCTAAAGCAAGGATTCAACATTTCTTCTTTTCATTAGTAACACATAAAATTTCTCTAGTTTTAGGTTTAGGATCCACCATCATATCCTCGATCTCTCTCTCTACCACCATCAAGGTAGTAACCTCTATCATAGTTCCATAAGTTATTTTAATTTATTTTATTTTTATGTTTTATTTAGTTTAGGTTTAGATTTTTATGTTTTTAGGGTTTAGGGTTTAGGCTTTGGGGTTTAGGTTTAGGGTTTAGGGTTTAGGGTTTAGGATTTAGGGTTGTAGGTTTTATGTTTTAGGGTTTAGGGTTACGATTTAGGGTTTAGTGTTTAGGGTTTTTTTATTATTTTTTTAATTTTTAAATTTTTGTTTTTTTATTTTTTTTATTTTTATTTTTATTTTTTTTATTTTGTATTTTTTATTTTTTTATTTTTTTATTTTTTTATTTTTTTGGGGTTTAGTGTTTAGGGTTTAGTCTTTAGGCTTTAGGGTTTAGTGTTTAGGGTTTTCAATTTTCAGTTTGGGGTTTAAGGTTTTAAGGATTAGGGTTTAGGGTTTAGGGTTTTGGGTTGTAGGTTTAGGGTTTAGGTTTATAGTTAGTTTTAGGATTAGGGATTTTTTTATTGACTTTGTATTTAGTACTTCATCATTTTTTTATTTTGTTAGGATTTAGGGTTTAGGGTTTAGGGTACAGGTTTTTGATTTTGGGTTTAGGTTTTAGTTTAGGTTTATTTTCAAATTAAGTAAACTTGTAGGTTTAAGTTTTTTTTTTAGGATTTAGGGCTTAGTGTTTAGGGCTAGCTTAGGGTTTATGTTCTTTTTTAAATTTAGTAAATTGGTAGGTTTTGGGTTATTTAGTTTATTTGCTGTATTTTTATTTATTTTAGTTAATTTTATTTTTAATTTTTATTTCTGTTTATTTTTTATTTTTAGTTAGTTTAATTTATTTATTTTAGATTTATTTATTTTAGTTTAGGTTTTCTTATTTTAGTTTATTTTTTTAGTTTTAGGTTTATTTTTTAGTTGAGATTTATTTTTATTTTATTTTTGAGGTTTATGTTTCATTTTTTATTTTAATGTTTAGGTTTAGATTTTTATTTTATTTTTTTAGGTTTAGATTTTAGGATTTTATTTTAGGTTTATTTTTAGATTTTATTTTTTATTTTAGGATTAGGTTTATTTTTAGTTTATTATATTTTATTTAAATTAGGTTTAGGTTTTGGTTTAGTTTATTTTAGGTTTAGGCTTAGGTTTTACTTATTTTAGTTTAGTTTATTTTAGTTTAGGTTTAGGTTTATTTTATTTTGTTTATTTTATTTTTATTTTAGGTGTAAGTTTTTTTTGTTTAGGGTTTAGATTTTTTTTATTATTTATTTTTTGGTTTTTTTATGTTTAGGTTTTTATTTAGTTTTTTAAGGTTTATTTTATTTTTATTTTAGATTTAGTTTTTAATTTCTTTAAGTTTTTTATTCTTAGGTTTATTTTATTTTATTTAGTTTAGTTTAGGTTATTAATTTTTTTATATTAGTTTATTTTATTTTATTTTTAGGTTTAGGTTTATGTTTTAGTTTAGGTTTTTATTTTATTTTAATTTTTTATTTTACTTAGGTTTAGGTTTTATTATTTATTTTATTATTAGGTTTTATTTAGTTTAGGTTTAGGTTTTAGGGTTTAGGGTTTAGGGTTTTAGGCTTTAGGGTTTTAGGATTTAAGGTTTTTAGTTTTTAGGATTTAGGGTTATAGGTTTACGGTTAGCATAGGGTTTAGGGTTAAGGGTTTAGGTTTTTTATGGTTTAGGGTTTACGGTTTAGGGTTTAGGGTTAGTTATAGGGTTTATGGTTTAAGGTCTAGGAATTAGGGTTTTGAGTTTAGTATTTAGGGTTTAGGGTTTTTTTAAAATTACATAAAGATATTTATTTATTAAATTTTTTTATTTATTTTAGTTTATTATAATTTTTATTTTTATTTAGGTTTATTTTAGTTTAGCTTATTTATTTTAGGTTTATTTATTTTAGTCCATTTTTTAGGTTTAGGTTTATGTTTATGTTTATTTTTTAGATTAGTTTTATTTTTATTTTATTTTTAGGATTAGGTTTTATTTTTTATTTTTAAGTTTAGGTTTAAGTTTAGGTTTTTATTTTATTTTTTTAGGTTTATGTTTTAGGTTTTAATTTTTGGTTTTATTTATTAATTTAGGTTTAGGTTTATTTTTAGTTTATTTTTTTTATTTTGTTTAGGGTTTAAGTTTAGTTTATTTTAGGTTTAAGTTTAGGTTTTATTTATTTTATTTTAAGTTTAGGTTTATTTTATTTTGTTTATTTTAGGTCTTGGTTTTTTTTAGTTTAAGGTTTTGGTTTAATTTTTTATTTATTTTTAGGTTTACTTTTTTATGTTTAGGTTTTAATTTAGTTTTTATTTTATTTTATTTTAGGTTTATTTTATTGTTATTTTATGTTTTGTTTTTCTTATTAAGGTTTTTTTTTGGTTTATTTTATTTTTTTAGTTCAGTTTAGCTTTTTATTTATTTTATTTTAGTTTAGTTTTTATTTTTTATTTCATTTTTTTTAGGTTTAGGTTTAAGTTTAGGTTTAGGTTTAGGTTTAGGTTTTAGTTTAGGTTTTTATTAATTATATTTTTTTATTTATTTAGCTTTAGGTTTTTTTTATTTTTTAAAATTTTTTAGTTTTATTTAGTTTAGGTTTAGGTTTTTAGGTTTTTTGTGTTTAGGGATTAGGGTCTTGTGTTTAGGGTTTAGGGTTTAGGGTTTAGGGTTTAGGTTTTGGTGTTTAGGGTTTATGATTTAGGGTTGTAGGTTTTTGTGTTTAGGGTTTAACGATTTAGGGTTTAGGGTTTAGGGTTTAGTGTTTTAAGGTTTAGGATTTAGGGTTTAGGGTAATTGGTTTAGGGTTTATGGTTTAGGGTTAGAGTTTTTTTTGTTTTTTTTATTTTTTTATTTTTAAAATTAAATAAACTCATAGGTTTAGGTTTATTTAGTTTATTTTTTATTTATTTTAGTATTTTTTATTTTTTTATTTTAATTTTGGTTTATTTATATTTTTATTTAAGTTAGTTTATTTATTTTAGGTTTATTTATTTTAGTTTTGGATTTTTATTTTAGGTTAGGTTTTAGGTTTAGGTTTAGGTTTTAGTTTATTTTTTAGTTTAGTTTTATTTTTGTTTTATTTTTTAGGTTTCAGTTTAATTTTTATTTTTAGGTTTAGGTTTTTATTTTATTTTTTTAGGTTTAAGTTTTAGGTTTTTATTTTATGTTTATTTTTAGATTTTATTTTTTTGTTTTGGTTTAGGTTTATTTTTAGTTTATTTCATTTTATTTAGTTTAGGTTTAGGTTTATTTTATTTTTATTTTAGGTTTTGGTTTTTTGTGAGTTTAGGGTTTAGGTTTATTATTTAAGTTTATGTTTTTATTTATTTTTATTTTTTTTATTTTAGGTTTATTTTTTTATTATTATTTTAGGTTTAGTCTTTTACTTTCTTTTAGTTTTTTTATTTTTTTAGTTTAGTTTATGTTTTTATTTATTTTATTTTATTTTAGTTTTTATTTTTTATTTTATTTTCTATTTAGGTCTATGTTTAGGTTTAGGTCAAGGTTTAGGCTTTAGTTTATGTTTTTATTTTATTATTTTTGTTTAGTTTAAATTTTATTATTTTTTTTATTTTTAGGTTTTATTTATTTAGATTTTACTTTTTAGCTTTTTAAGGTTAGTTTAGGGTTTAGGGTTTAGGGTTTGGGGTTTGGAGTTTAGGGTTTAGGGTTTAGGCTTTTTTTGATTTAAGGTTCTTTATTTATTTGATTTAGAGTTTAGGTTTAGGTTTTAATTTAAGGTTTTAGGTTTTAGGTTTAGTTTTAGGTTTAGGGTTTAGGTTTAGGTTGAGAGTTTAGGGTTTTAGGTTTTGAGTTTAGGTTTAAGGTTTAGGTTTTCAATCAGATTCATGTTTAACTTAGTGTTTAGGGTTTTAGGGTTTAAGGTTTAGGGTTAGGGTTTAGTGTTTAGGATTTAGGGTTTAGTGTTTAGGCTTTAGGGTTTAGGGTTTTTAGGGTGTAGGGTTTATGGTTTAGGGTTTAGGGTTAGTTTAGGTTATAGGGTTTAAGGTTTAGGCTTTAGGCTTTAGGATTTAGGGTTAACTAAAGCCTCGTACTTACTTTTCTTGGACACACATGGATGTATACATAAATGAGGGAAAGAAAACGATGCAAAGATTGTATATTTTTTTGATTAAATCATTTATATATATATATATGTATTAAAGCTCTATCCAATATCTACTGTTGAAATACATAAGAATGAAATCAAATGGGTACGTGCCATTGTTAAACTAGGGGAGTGAGGTAATAAAATTACCTTCTTGGGGCTAACTAAAGCCTCATGTTCCCGGGATGTCCAGACTATATACCCATTACCATTCAATCTTACATAAATCAACACATGAATAGAGGAAAGAGAACTCAACATTCATACACTTAAGATATAAGCACATGCATTTCTTATGTATTTATAACTAGCATCATAACACATATTATTCTTTATTTATAAGATTTTTAAAAATATATTTGGATTTAATAGTGATAAAAGACACTCATATATTTAATTAAATCAACACATGCAAGCTTACGTAAAGGAAATCAATTTTATTTTACTTTATTTTGAAAAGATGGATCCATGAATTAAAATGACATACTAAATTTAACATGATTGGAAAGAGGACAATCAAATATAATCATGTGATTCATTCAACCAAACTAGTTCTTAAGGACAATCAAATCAAATAAGATTATTTAAAGCAAACCAAAGCTTCTTTATTAATTAAGTTTTGGATTTCATTTGATTTAAAGAGGAGAAGAGAAATCATCACTTGCTGTTTTAAACCCATTCCCACATCAATGATTTGATGTAATTTAAGGAAATGTAATTAAGTTGATTTTATGGGTTAATTATGTTGAACCTTTAATTAGATGAATTAATTACCCTTACCTATGTCACTTTAAAGAAATTAACTAAATAATTATAGGCCAACATGATATGCATGGAAAATAAACTTGCAATGATCCTAGGAAATAAAAGGGGCTAATACAATTGGCTCAGGATTAATATTTAATTAGATTAAGTGAATTAATTACTCTTACTATTTTCCCATAAATATGTACTAACCATAATTTCATTAAACTCCTTTAGGTTATTAAACACCTAAAGATCTTCCCCATTATTTAATTAATTAAGGTTCGATGTGATTATGATTTCAATTTACTTAAGTGATTTAAATAATTAGTTAAATCTTAATTAATTTCATTTTAAAAAAGGGTGAAATGAACTTAAGGAAATGGGTCCCAACCCGATTTCTCAGTTCACTTACTGTTGAACAATGATTAATAAACTTAATTAACTAATTTATAACTATTCATGGGATTAATTAATCATTAATTAACTTAAAAGAGTAGTTAAGGCTTAGTTTGTCAATTTTCCTAATTAAGTGAGCAATAAATCCCAAAAAAATCATAGGAGATAGAGGTCATCCCATTAAATTAACCCACAAAATTTAGAATTAATTCCTCAAGTAATTAAGGATTAATTAAGCTATAAATTTTATAATTAAACTTTAATAAAACCTTAATTAATGTTCAAATTTAGTTAATATCATTTTTAATTAATTTTATTCTTAAATACCTTTAAAATGGGTATTTATTTTTAATTTTTATTTCTCTATGATTTTTTATTATTTTTAGAAGTTTTAGCCATTAAAAATGATTAATTAAGCCTAATTAAAGCTTAATCATATTGGCACCACGTGGCATACTTTCCATGTGGCGTAGTGAGATTGGGTACTTAAAACTTATCTGACTCAACGCCTTCTTAGCAGAGGTAGATGCGCTTTCTCGTCCTCCATTCAAACTAAGATCAGATGGCTATGATTAATCCCATAGCTTAATAGGATTAAATCAGATCGATCTAGTGGATCTAATCACGATCGTCTGTTCCAATCATGCGAAATAGATGGTGTGTGATCTAACATCATGCTAGTGAAGGAGAATGGAGTCTGTCTTACATTGTTCACTTGATCCAAGCTTACACAATCTCAGATAAACTCCAAAAGGATCCCACACCTTCACGACATCGATTGGAGGGGATCTAACGATCAAGATTACACGAGATCAAGTTTTCTTCAAAATGCTCCAACCCATTTTTGCCAAAGGATCACTTTGGAAGCATACCTCTCTGGAGCTCAAAATTGTCGGCTCGAATGATTGAGGAAGCTTCATCTAGAAGAGATAAAGCCCTATTGAGCATCAATTGGATCAATTCCTCGAAGTTCACTCGAATGGTCATGAACTGATGATTTGGAGCTTAGCTTTGATTGAAGTCCCACCTCTGGTGCTCGGGAAGCTTCGGAGATGGTTCATTTTTGCTCAATGAGGCCTAGGGAAGGTGCGTGCAAAGTTAATTTGAGTTTGATGGTGAATGGGGATGTTAGGTCCAATGAGTGTCTATTTTGGGGAGAGAATGCATTTTTTGATCGAGGAACAAGCTTGGGAGCTTAGAGAATGGCTCTAGCAACTTGTCTTAAGTAGCTAGGGCTCCAAGGAATGATTTTTGTGTGCGTTTGAGTCGAAATGAGAGGGTGTATACCCCCCCATTCATCTTGATGGACGGTGGGATGGGCTTGGCTTTTAGTGCTCATCCATCTCAATGAGTCATGGGTGGCAAGGAGGAGGTGAGTTGGCTCGATTTGGTTGGTTGAAGGTGTGGAGGTGGCTGCCAAGGAGGAATCATGGGTGTCTTATGGGTTTCAAATGCTCCAATTGGGAGGGTGAGGTGATTTTCACATCCCATTGGTCATGGCCGACCCAACCACCCCTTGGGTCAAGTTGGGTAGTGTTCTAGGTGGACCATTAGGAGAGTACCAAGTGGCCAAGGATTGGAAAAGATCACTTACATGGGTGATTTTTCTCATGTGATGCCATTGACCCAAGGGTAAAATGGTCATTTGGTATTGGATTTGATTTGGGCAGATTTTAAATGAGCCAAAAGTGGGTTAGCCCAAACTTCAAGTCATTTGGAGTTGATTAGGTTAGGTTTGGCTCAATTTGACTCATTTAGGTTAAATTATGTTAGGTTGGGTCAAGTTGACCAATTGGTCAATTAGGTCAAACCAGGTTGGTCAAGTTCATATGATCATTTGGGATGTTTTGGTTCAATTGGTTTGGTTTTAGTTTGGCTTATTGATTTTTGGCTCATTTGAATTCATTTGGGTCAAATGGGTTAAGTTAATTTATAAATTGTCCAAATTGGCTTGGGTTTAGTTGACAATTAGAAGATGATTGTAGGCTTTTTTCTAATTTGGATTTGGGTTTGAGTTAGGACAATTTGAACCTTTAGGTCAATTTAGGCTAAGTAGATCAATTAGGTTCAATTGGGTCCAATCATGGCTTTGGTAAAGTTCAACAATCAATTTGGAATGAACTTGAGCCATTAGCTACAATCAATTTGGTTTATATTTTGATTTGACCCAATTTGGTCTTTTAGGTCAATTTGGGTCAACTTGGGTCAAGAGGGCCAATTTGGTTTGGTTCGACTCAATTGAAGGTCAAGTTATATTCAAATATTGATTCTGATTTGGTATGAATCATTCGTTTCAAGGGATTTGGCTTAGGTTGCAATTTGGCTAGTTTGGGTTCATATGGGTTAAGGGGTTGACATAGTCAAATGTCCAAGTTGACTTGGTTTGACCTAATTTATGATAATTGATCAACCTAGGGTGATCAATAATCATGATGGGAGGTTTTGATGGGCTTAGTTCAATCCAATTTGTGTAGGATTAGAACTTGACTCAAATAGGTCAAATTGGCCACTTTAGGTTAAGTGGACTAATTGGGTTTAGTTGGCTTGATTTTGGGTTGAGTTTGATTTAGTTGAGTTTATTTATAGATTTGGGATTGATATATAAATTCAATTGCAATTGGGTTGGGTTCAAATGGGTTTTGGTTCATTTAAACATTTCAAGTCAGAAGGGTTAAGTTGGGTTTGACTTGGGTTGACTTTGGTTTTGCTTGATGATTGTAGATTTCATTTATATTTATCAATATGATTGAAGGTATGATTGATTCATGAGAAAATCAATTTAATTTTGAATGGAATGAAGGAATTTGGCTAAGTCCATGGAGTTGGGTCATGTGGCTTAGGTTTGGATTTTGATTTGGTTTCATTTAGTTTTAATGATTTAAATGTATATTTCATTTAAATTTGTGAAGATGATTGAAAATATGATTGATTTATGAGAAATCAATTGAGTTTGACTTGATTTGGATTAAGATTTTGCTAAGTCCATGGGATAGGTCATATGGCTTAGGAAGGGATTTTATTTAGTTTGATTTAGTTTTGATCATTTAAATGTAGATTTGATTTATATTTAGAAGATGATTGAAGATATAAATTTATTATGAGAAAATCAATTGATTTTGGATTTATTTGGATTAAGATTTGGATTAAGATTTGGCTAAGTCCATGGGATAGGTCATATGGCATAGGAAGGGTTCCAAGTTTGGATTTGATCATGGGTTTCAATCATTTGTTTTGGAATTTGGGTTTGGATTTGGATTTGGAATTTGATGTTTGAATTGAACTTGAGGTTTGGTTTGAGAAGGTGAACATGGATTGGATTGTAGGTGGATTATCCTAATCCCTAAGGCATAACCTAATCCTGGTTAACCCTTCTAAGTCTTTAGGCTTAGGTTAAGTGTTTACCTAATATTAGAAGTGTCTTATGATTGGGGAAGTCTTAGTATAGAAGACTCCTAAGTCTAAGATGGGAAGATTGAATCACTAAAAAGTGAGGTCAATAGCCTCTCCATAGTGTTGCCCTTGGAGATAGATGATTGGAAGACCGAAGCCAAGTTTCATATTATAGACTTAGATACATCTTTCAATGCTTTGTTTGGGAGACTATAGATGCATGAGAATGACATAGTTCCATCCTCTATACATTAGTGTATGAGGTTTGTGAGAGGTGGGATCACCAAGGAGATCTCAAGCCATTTATAGTTTATGAGGTCAACATATGAGGATGTGCTTACCCTCCCTCAAAATCAATAAGTCTATTCTCACAACTTGGCCAAAGTTAAAAAAAAAAGAAAAGAAAAGAAAAAAGAAAAGAAAAGAGAAAATAAAATAATGAAATAAAAGGGAGAAATAGACTTGGAGGAGGAAGTGGAGCAACATTAAATTCCACCCACAATTCATTAATCCATTTGAACATATGGGTAGATGACTTGACCTCCACTAGGCAGAGGAAGAGGCTAGTTCGTGAGGAAATCGGTGAAAACCTTTATTGGCCACCCAATAGAAAATATGTCCCAGCTATTAGAGCACACACTATCCATATAGACTTAATCTAGTTCATAGGATGAGTCTTATATGGTTAGCACACACCAGACTCTTCGCAATAGATTCCCTTGGAGGTGACACTTGAGCCAGATTGAGATGAAGACTAGGCTCCAAAGCAAAGCATAAGTGTATCCAAGTCAATATGTGAAACAGTTAGACATCAGTTGGGAACCTTAGCTCTAACCCCACTTTCCTCTCAAATAGATGAGGGTTTGATAGTTAAGGAAGCCCCTAAGTCATCCACATGTATGAAGATGCAGAGGTTTTTTTTGGGAGCATCATCCTCAAGTCAAGAAGTTGATGTAGAACTTTAGGATGATTCATATAGAGATTTAATATAATTACCTTTTGATTGGTACTTGGCTTGTGTTCATAATTTAGTAAAGAAAGGGTTAATCCCACATACTTGGTCAAAGCACAGTTTAGACTACTTTGAAAGAATATGGAAGAACAAATGCAATCTCTCAATCAAGACGACTAGGATTTGGTACAGTGGGTCTAGTCAATGATGATGATTACTACTTAGTCATCACCAATCATTTAGAATCTAATAGATTTTTTTCAAATCACATTAACTCATATGAGGAGCTGTGCTTAGAAACATTAGATGATCCAGATGATTTTAAAGTCAGAGATGCATCGCTAGAGTTTGAAGAAGAGATAAAGTCAACCATCGATGAGCTCAAGGAAATCAACTTAGAATCAAGAATATCCACAGATACATTTCTTTATTGAATGAAATTGAAACCAATGACTTCATTAGGCTATTGAGAGTTTACTACTTTTGCATGGAGTTATGAAGAGATGCTGATTATATAACAATCCACAAACTAACAAAAGAGCTTACTACTAACCCTATCAAGCAAGCTCCTATACGCATGCAATTAGACATAGAATAATAGGTCATTTATGAAGTCAAGAAACTAATCGATGCTGGCTTCATCCGAGAAGAAAAATACCCTACCTAGTTAGCTAGCATTGTCTAAGTTAAGAAAAAGAATGGCCAAATTCACATATTCGTCAATTTTAGGTATTTAAATAAGGCATGTCAAAAAGATGAATTTCCACCAATCCTCAGATGGTGGACATTGCCTCATCTCATGCAATATTCTTTTTCATGGATGGCTCATCTAGATATAACCAAATAAAGATGACCCCTAAAGATGAAAGAAACACTGCTTTTAGAACCCCGATCAAAATCTATTGCTATAAGGTCATGCCTTTCAGCCTTAAAATGCTAGTGCTAAATACCGAAGGCTATGACATGAATCTTGATGAACTCATTCATCATCAAGTCGAGTGTTGTAGATGATCTCATGGTGAAAAGTAGAGAAAAGAAGACCATCTCTTTGACTTGAGAGTAGTTTTGAGTTAAGATAATTTAACCTCAAAATGAACCTCAAGTGTGCATAGTAGCTTCAAGGAAATTCTTTGGATTTGTTGTCCGACATTAGGGAATTTAAATTGATGCAGAGAAGATCAATGTGATATTAGAAATGCCACCCTAAAAGTTTAACTCAACTCAGATTATTACAATAAAGCTTGGCATATCTAAGATGCTTAATATCCAACCTATTGAGAAGATGTTAGCCATTCTCAGCACTTATCAAAAAGGATTCCAAGTTCAAGTGGGATGGCAAGTGTTAGCACGCCTTCATAGATATCAAGCATTACTTGATGGCACCGCTGATTCTAACAGCCCCTATCCTGGGCAAGCTGCTCATACTTTACATTGCTATGTTAGATGACTCCCTTGGTGCTTTGTTGTCCCAAGCTAATGATGAAGGGAAGGAAAATGCACGTTACTATCTCAGACATTGTCTAATCTCTGCTAAGGTAATTATCCACCCATTGAGAATCATTGCTTAGCTTTAATCTTTGCATCCCAAAAGCTACAACACTACATGCTTACTCATAAGGTAAACTTAACCTCTAGGATCAATCCACTACAGTATCTCATGATATGGCTAACGCTATCCAAACGGTTGGCACGACGGTCCATGATCCTCTCACAATTTGACATTACCTTCATTCTCCTGTGAAAGGATAGAAGCTTTAGTGATTTCTTATAGACACCCACTTCCCATTGACTCTCAGTTTAGTGATGATCTCCCTGGTGAACTAATCATGAATTTAGGGGATACTATCATTCACCATTGGTAGATGTACTTTGATAGTGTGGCTTCCTCTCAAAGAGGAGCAGCACGGCAAACTACTAGTCTAGGAAAGGTAGGGGTAGGAATAGTTCTCTTAACTCTGGACCACAATGTGATGAGATTCTCATATTATCTATCTAATCCTTGCACCAACAATGAAGCTGAATATGAGGCTTTGATTGCCAGTCTGGAGTTAGCTATTAATCTAAGCATCCAAAACATCAACATCTTCAGGGATTCTCAGGTAGTTATCAACCAAATTGATAGGTCCTATTAGGTTATAATGCCCAAGATCCATCACTACCATAAGTATACCATAGGGTTGTTGGCCCAAATCCTAGAGGTTACCATTTATAAGATTCCTCGAGGAGAGAATGCCATAGTGTATGCTTTAGTCAAGCTTGCCAAGAGTTGCATGTTTGGAGGATGAGTCCATATCAATAAATATCCAAAATAGATAAGTCTTATCCTTTATTGATATTGAACTCATCAAAAGTACTCTCTTGAAGGAGAGGTTGCCATTGCGAAGAAGGATGATGAGTTAGATTGGAGGCAACCATTCATGGAATACCTAAATAAAGGAAAACTACATCAAGAGAAGTCACAAGCCTATCAGATGAAGTAGAGAGCACTTTCCTACACTCTTGTGGATGGTGTCTTAGACTGATGGTCCTTCGATCATATGTGGTTATATTGTTTATAGACAAGCTCAAGAGGATTGAGGTACACTTAGATTATGGAGCCAACCAATGTGGTCCCAAGAAAAAGCCAAGTTTCAAGAGAGTAGGATACTACTAGCCATCGATGATCAAAGATTGATGGATATTAGCGCCATCAATGTCAAATACATGGTGTGGTCCTACACCAACCACCCAACATTCTACATCCAACATTGGCCTCATGGACATTCGAGTGTTACCGACATATTGGGTCCCTTCTTCCAAGGGTCATCGGTTCACCTTAGCTACTACTGACTACTTTTCCAAATGGGTGAAGGTGATTCCATTCGAAGAGGTCATAACTCAGTATGTGCTACAATTTTTTATGAATCATATCGTATATAGATTTGGAGTGCCTTGATGACTTATACTTGACAATGGTATTGCATTCAAGAGCACCGAGATCAACAACTTTGCCCAGAGAAATAGTATAGATTGGAGATATTCTGCCATCAACTACCTAAGTGAAAATGGCTTAGCAGAAGCCTTCAATAAAACTCTCATCCAAATATTAAAGAATACACTAACAATAATAAGTGATAGTGGCATGAGAAGTTAGTTGAAGCCTTGTGGGCCTACCACACCACATATAGAACTCCAACTCAATTTTTCCCTCTTTAGTGTATGGGTCCGAAGTCGTTCTACCATTAGAAGTCCAACTCCCATCACTAAGGATAGTTGTGGGTAGCAAGATCACAACAGAGAAGAATGCCAAGTTAGTTAGAAGAGCTCAAGGTTTGAGGAGAGATGCCTATGAGCATGCCAAAGAGTTGTACAAAGCTAAAATGATTCAAGCTCACAACATGTTGGTGTCCTAGAGCTTTTTCAAGTAGGAGAGCTTATTTTAGTTTTAAGGAGACAATTGTCAGTAAGATGGGAGGCAAGTTTGAACCCACTTGGGAAGGCCCTTTTGCCATAGAGAAGGCCTAACAAGGAGGATCTTATCACCTTATTTATCATAAGAGAGAGCATCCAATTCTTCCAATCAATTGGCTCCACTTAAAGGAATATTATAAATTATGTTTGAAAATAATTATCATCAATGAAAATTCTATTTCAAATTCAATCTCTTCCATGTTGAAAGTATTCTTGTTTGTGAATCTGCCATGATGTGTTTAGGGTTGGTGTAAGGAACTCGAGTAGCATCCTATCCTTCATCGACACAAAACAAATACAAACTACACACAAACATATAAAATAAACACATATGTTTTGTCTCGAGCTACTCTGAGTTAAGATAATCCCCCCCCAGCGACACTCACTTAGTAGTTGCTCTAGGTCGGGCTAATGTGTTAACCTACTAGTGTGTCACCCCAGCGGTCTTCTTTCTTTAAAGGATGTAAGTATACTATGATTTCCTTTCTTACGTGGCCACTACACACTAACGAGCACTTTATTAGTTTGGTAGGCCATTTTGCATAGTTGGTAAGCTACCACATGTTGGCTTCATTTAAGAGGATGTGAGTCTACTACGCATTATTCTTGGATTATCCTTCATATGCTGACTGGGTTGAGTATATTTGAGGTTTAGGATAAGTCCCCTAGTGGCTCCTTCCCTCCTGATTACTTAAAGTCTGGGTCCAGTCCTTACTCGGGGCTCCCCGCTTAGTAGTCTTTCTTGGTTAAATAACATTTGTCCCATTGTTGACAGACTATTCTGATGATCAGTTCCGCTTGGAAAGTTGTAAGCCTACACACTTTCTTTCCAGATTGATCATTGTACACCAACGGGCACCTTAGGTTGGTTGGTTCTCACTATGCTGACAGATACACCACTCATGTTGATTGATACACCTTAGCTTGGTTGGTTCTCGCACCGGATACACCACTCATGGCATATGTAAGTCTACTACACTTTCTCCTTAAGTTGGCCAGTACACCTATGCTTTCTTTTCTGGCTCATGATAATGCCCCTAGCTGCACTTCCCATGTGGGCACTATATTTGGATCATGTTTTTTGTGATCCCATTTAGACACTACTTGAGTTACTATCGGATTGGACAATTCCCCTATCCGACTAACCACCCTAATGGTTGGAGAATCCATCCTCCCTTGGTCCAGTAAATCTGAGATAGGTCAAGTGACAGCCCCTTCTTTGTGGTCCTCACACACCAATAGGTCCACGCAAACATATAAACAAAAATATATATTCACTTATGGATTAGAGGACACTCCTAGATACCTTTTCCAAGAATGTATCTTATCTTTAGGGTAGTTAGCAAAACTCCTATAAGAATCGACAACTCTAAGTTGATATAAGTCCCCAAAGACATTCACTCATTAGTTGCCCCTAAGTCGGGTTCAATTTGTTGTGCTACCAACAGGTCACCCTAGTAGTTGTTCCCTGCTTTAGAAGATGTAAGTCTATTATGCCTTCTTTCTAGCACAACCATTGCACATCGAAAGACAACCCCTTAAGTTGGCTAGCTCTATCCCTTGGCCAATAGAATATCCCTTTGGATGTATAAATCTGAGATAGGACAAGTCTGATATAGCCCTTCTCAATGGGTCCATCGCACACCGACATGGTCCATAAATTAAATCTATCAAATTTGACCGAGCTCACATCCTTAGCGGATATGCCCTCAATTCAAAATCAAACTAAACCAAACAAACCATATTAAATCACATAAAATTAAGATAAAATTAATCGACTACTTTGAGTTGACATAAGTCTCTGACATTCACTCAATAGTCACCGCTAGGTTCGATTTATTGTGCATCCAACAGGTCACCCTAGTGGTTATTCCTCACTTTAGAAGATGTAAGTGCTACACCATCTTCTCATAGCCATTGCATACCAAAGGCAACCCTTAAGTTGGCTTTCTACCCCACATCTGAGACTATCTTTTGGATTTGTAAACCAGAGGTAGGTCAAGGCTGATATAGCCCCTTCTTAGTGGGTCCCTCGCACACCAACAGGGTCCATAGATTAACTCAAATTAAATTAAACCCAATCTAATTTTTCCCAGAGAGTTAAATCACACCCTTCTCCCCAGTGGAGTCCCAAATCATATATAAATAAGTCAAGCAAATAAATCAAATCTAAAAACAACCTCCCCAATGGAGCCAAATTAAACCAACTCCCAGTATAGTCTAAATCAAAGAAATCCAACCAAACTCTTATCCCTAGTGGATACATTTCCAAATAAATCTATGAAGTCAAAGTTAAATCCCAATTCCCAATGGATAGCCCGAACCTTCTTCCCTAGTGGAATGTTCATAAACCTGATCCCTAGCAGACTCGAGCCCATATCTCTAGCAGATATGCCTCCACATCAATTAAATTAATACAAATTAAGGTCAATTCGATCTTAATCCCAAATGGATTATAGATTCTTATCCCTAGTGGATCTTCTTTCCACAAATCTTAAAATCAAATCAAATTTAAACCTTATCCCCAATAGATTTTCTACTTCTATGCTCTCGACATAGACCCCACACATGTCATGTCCAATGCATGTGTGATCCCCTAGCGGATCTCTTCCATGTCCTTGCCTTGGAATTCTCATCAAATCTTATTTTTTCTCTTATGCACACCTTTAATACTTCAACCAAAAGCCTAACAATGTATTCATTCAAATTACATCATCTTAACATTATAATCAACATTTTATGATTTGTGATGGTGCAAGCTCAAACTAAATATACAATATCATGCTAAACATATTATAGTGAATTAACACTATATTATATTATAATATATGATTTTATATTATAATTTGCTATAATATAATATATTGTCTAACATTACACCTCATTAGAATAACTTAAAAGGAACAAATAACAAAATTTTCTCAAAATATGAATAATGTTCATTTGGGATGTAAAATTGTTATTTTCTATTAGAAAAACAAAATAGCATAATTTTGGTGTTGCTTCTTGGTTTGTGCCATGAATTTGGCCAAATTCTTCCATCTCAACCTTCAAATTAACATTTGTGAGTTTTGACCCAATGTTTTATTATAACAAACATAAAACATACTAAAATGTAATAATATTTAGTAACACACCACCACATTCATATATAAGTTATATTTTTATGTACATTATATTTTAATATGCTTTCATATAATATATTATCTTACATTACACTTAAAATGAATCACTTTAAGTTAAAAAATTTATAAAATTTAGTTGAAAATGAACATTTATTTTTGGATGGAAAATTTCATTCTTTTGATTAAATGACACACCATAGCACACCCCCAATGTTGTTCCCTAAAGGTTACCTTAAATTTGGACAAATCCCATCATCTCAGCCTATAAATTAGTATTTTTATGAATTATACCAGTGCAAACTATACTACATCATACTATAACAAACTAAAATATGTAAACAACAAGTAGTAATACACAATAGTATGATATAATGCATGATGCTACACTATGTTATGGCATCCTATATCATAGTACACTATAACATAATTTATTATATTATATTCCATATCACGTCACAAGGGACTTTTTAAGATAAAAAAATCATAATATTAGTATAAATAATAAAAAAAGTATATATTTTAATCGTATCACTTACATATTTTAAATTGAAATAATATATTATGATGCCATGCTTTACCTATTATGAATTTGGCCAAATTCCACCATTTTAAAGTCTAAGTCAACATTTTTATAAATAATGCTAGTGTAGGCTCATTGCATGATAAAATACTAATTTAAAATTTTAGAACAATATATTATGATATATGAAGTTATACTATGCTACAACATATAATATTTTTTAACATAAAATCTTACTTTTTTAGACTACAAATCACACCTTTGGTACTATAACCTAATTCCCACTTCAAATTTAACAAATTTCATCTTATTTATTTAATCAATATTTTATGATTTATATTAATATAGACTATAGAATACCATAATATACTAAAACATTTCAAAACATTATATAACATCCAAAACACATCATTACATGCTCAAATATATGATGATTTACATTATACTATAATATATGGTATATAATATGATTTAGGGTTAGGGTTTAAGGTATTCAAATATCTAATAGTCAAGGGAAAGTCTCTTGAAGAAATTTTCTTTATCATGTTGTTAGATTAGGTCATTCTTTAGATCTACTCTTAATGATATCTTTATTCAAGGTTTAGGGTTTATGGTTTAGTGTTAGTTTAGGGTTTATGGTTTAAGGTTAGTTTAGGGTTTATGGTTTAGGGTTTAGGGTTTGGGGTTTAGGTTTATGGTTTAGGATTGTAGGTTTTAGGGTTTAGGATTTATCATTTTAAGGTTTAGGGTTTAGGGTTAGGGTTTCGCATTTAGGGTTATTAAGGTTTAGGGTTTAGGGATTAGGGTTTAGAGTTTTAAGGTTTAGGGTTTAGGATTTAGGGTTTAGCATTTAGGGTTTTTAAGGTTTAGGGTTTAGGGTTTTAATTTTAGTTTAGGGTTAAAGTTTTAGGGTTTAAGGTTTTTTTTTAATAGAGAAAAAATTCAGATTCAACATTTCTTCTTTTAGATTTCATAAACCAAGTAGCACCCCAAGTTTTCTAAGACACTAGTGACAACATAGATAAAAAATGAGCACCCATAGAGCAAATCAAAAACCCCAGATAAGTATAATCATCTCTACTATAAAGACACAGTTCCATAAGCAGCAGATCAGATTGATCGTTCTTCAGTTTCTCCAATTCTTATCAGAACCAACCCCACCTCTCGAGTAGCAGGATCCACCATCGTATCCCTGATCTCTCCCTCGGCCACCACCATGATTGTAACCTTCATCGCTCCTCCTGCCTCCATAACCACCGACTACCACCTCCATTTCCCCCAACACCTCTAAGTCTCCCACCACCACTGTAATAATTATCGCCTCCACCTTCACCTCCACCACTACATCTTGATTAAGCCTAGTTGACAGTGATATTCCTACGATCAAGCTTCTACCCATTCTTAGGGTTTAGGGTTTATTTAGGATTTAGGGTTTAGGGTTAGTATAAGGTTTAGGGCTTAGGGTTTAGGGTTTAAGATATAGGGTTGTAGGTTTTAGGGTTTTAGGGTTTAGGGCTTAGGGTTCAGGGTTTAGGGTTTAGGCTTTAAGGTTTAGGGTTTTGGGTTTTAGGTTTAGTGTTTAGGGTTAAGGGTTTTAGGGTTTAGTGTTTAGGGTTGTAGGTTTAGGGTTTAAGGTTTAGGGTTAGTTTGTGAGTTTAAGTTTTTTAGGGTTAGGTTTTTTTTTAAATTTAAGTAAATTGCTTTAGGTTTATTTAGTTTATTTTCTATTTATTTGAAGCACATGTAACTGAATTTTAATTTTATTTAGTTTAGCTTTTTTTATGTTTATTTATTAGGGTTTAGGTTTTTTATTTTAGATTATTTTTTAGGTTCAGGTTTATTTTTAAGTTAATTTTTAATTTTTGTTTTTTTTAAGTTTAGGATTTATTTTCTATTTTTTGGTTTAGGTTTTAGGTATTTATTTTAGGTGCATTTTTAGGTTTTATTTTCTTGTTTAGGATTTAGTTTATATTTAATTTAGCTTAGGTTTAAGTTTAGTTTATTTTTGGTTTAGGTTTAGGTTTTATTTATTTTAGTTTAGTTTTTGGTTTGTTTTTCTTTGTTTATTTGTTTTTTAATTTTAGGTTTAGTTTTTTATTTTAGAGTTTAGGTTTTATTTTTTATTTATTTTTTAGTTTTGTTTTTAGGTTCATATTTTAGGTTTAGGCTTTTGTTTAGTTTTTAATTTAATTTATTTTAAGTTTATTTTATTTTTATTTTACATTTAGTTTTAATTTTATTTAGGTTTTTTATTCTTAGGTTTATTTTATTTTTTTGTTTAGTTTAGCATTTTATTTTATTTTAGGTTTTTTTTAATTTTATTTTATTATTAGGTTTAGGTTTAGGTTTTAGTTTAGGTTTTTATTTTATTTTATTTTTTCATTTATTATATTTGGGTTTAAGTTTATTTATTTATTTTATTATTAGGTTATATTTTGTTTAATTTTATGTTTTTAGGTTTTTAGGGTTTACGGTTTAGGGTTTATCATTTTAGGGTTTAGGGTTTAGGGTTAAGGGTTTAGTGTTTTGGCTTTAGGGTTTAGGGTTTTGAGGGTTTATGGTTAGCTTAGGTTTTAGGGTTAGTTTATGGTTTATTAAATTTTAGGGTTTAGAGATTTTAGGTTTAGGATTTAGGGTTTAGGGTTAGTTTAGGGTTTAGGGCTTAGGGTGTAAGGTTTTAGGGTTTAGCATTTAGGTTTTAGGGTTTAGGGTTAATTTAGGGTTTAGGGTTTTTTATGGTTAAGGGTTTAGGGTTGTATGTTTAGCATTTGGGTTTTAAGGTTAGTTTTAGGGTTTAGGGTTTAGGGTTTTGTGTTTAGGATTAATGGTTTAGGGTTTTTTAGGGTTATGGTTTAGGGTATAGGGTTTAGTGTTAATTTTAGGGTTTAGGGTTTATGGTTTAGGGTTTAGGATTTACGATTTATGGTTTAGGGTTTAGGGTTTAGGGTTTAGGTTTTAGGGGTTTTTTATTTAAATTAAGTAAAATGGTAGGTTTAGCTTAATTTAGTTTAGGTTTAGTTTATTTTAGGTTTAGGGTTTATTTATTTTAGTTTAGGTTTAAGTTTTTTTCCTTAGTTTAAGGTTTAGGTTTTTTTATTTATTTATTTTTAGGTTGTATTTTTAGGTTTATACTTTAGGTTTAGATTTCCATTTAGTTTTTATTTCATTTTATAGGTTTATTTTATTTATATTTTTAGGTTTTGTTTTTTTTATTTAGGTTTTTAAATTTTCAATTTAGTTAAATTTTTATTTATTTTATTTTATTTTATTTTATTTTATTTTTTTATCTTTTAGGCTTTTTTAGGTTTAGGTTTAGGTTTAGGTTTTAGTTTAGGTTTTATTTTTTATTTATATTTTATTTTATTTGGTTTAGGTTTTTTGTTTATTTTATTTTTAGGTTTTAGTTTAGTTTAGGTTTTAGCTTTTTTAGGGTTTAGGGATTAGGGTTTAGGGTTTAGGTTAGTTGAGGGTTTAGGGTTTAAGGTTTAGGGTTTGTGGTTTAGGGTTTAGGGTTTAGGGTTAAGGGTTTATGGTTTTGGTTTTAGGGTTTAGGGATTAGGGTTTAATGTTTTAGGGTTTAGGGTTTAGGGTTTAGAGTTTATACGGTTTAGGGTTTTTGGTTTAGGGATTTGGGTTAAGGGTTTTCAGGGTTTAAGGTTTAGGTTTAAGGTCTAGGGTTTAGGTTTTAGTTTAGTGTTTAGGGTTTTTATTTTTTTTTGAGAACAAATTCAGATTCAACATTTCTTCTTTTGGATTTCATCAACCAAGTAACACACCAAGTTTTATAAGACACAAGCGACAAGATAGATAAAAAATGAGCAATAGAGCAAATCTTAAACACTATATTACTAGAATTATCTCTATTGTAAAGACTGTTCCATAAGTAGCAGGTCAGATTGGTCATTCTTCAATTTCTCTAGTTCTCATTAGAACCACTCTAGCCCCTTAGTAGGGTCCCCATCATCTCGATCTCTCACTCCATCACCACCAGCAGTAACTTCATGCTCCTCCATAACCACCACTGCTTTGACCACCACCTACAAATCTAGCAACACCTCTAGATCCCCCACCACCACTACGATAGCAGCTGCCTCCGCCTTCACCTCCATCGCCAGATCTAGACTAAGCTTGGTTGACGGTGATGTTCCTACCATCAAGGTTCTGTCCATTCTAAGTGTTTAGGTTTAGGTTTATGCTTATTAGGTTTTAGGTATTAAATTTATTTTTTAATTTATTTAGTTACTTAAGGTTTAGGTTTAAGGTTTGGGGTTTAGGGTTTAGGGTTTAGGGTTAGGGTTTATGGTTTAGGGTTTAGGGTTAGGGTTTAGGGTTTACAGTTTAGGATTTTAGGATTTAAGATTAAGGATTAGGGTTTAAGGTCTTGGATTTAGGGTTTACGGTTTATGATTTTTTAGGGTTTAGGGTTTAGGGTTGTAGGCTTACGATTTAGGGTTGATGACTTTTTTGTTTAAATTAAGTAAACTACTATGTTTAGGTTTATTTAGTTTATTGTTTATGGTTTAAAATTTAAGGTTTAGGATTTAGGATTTTTAAAAAATAATTAAGTAAACCGGTAGGTTTAGGTTTATTTAGTTTATTTTTTATTTATATTAGTTTATTTTATTTTTTATTTTTATTTAGGTTTATTTTTTATTTTTATTTAGTTTAGTTTATTTATTTTAGTTATATTTATTTTAGTTTAGGTTTTTTATTTTCATTTTATGTTTAGGTTAAGGTTTCGGTTTAGGTTTAACCTTTTTGTTGAGTTTTATTTTTATTTTATTTTTTAGGTTTAGGTTTTATTTTTTATTTTTAGGTTTAGGTTTAGGTTTTTATTTTTTTTTTTTTAAGTTTAGGTTTTAGTTTTAGGTTTTATTTAGGTTTATTTTAGGTTTTATTTTTTAGTTTAGGTTTAAATTTATTTTTAGTTTATTTTATTTTATTTAGTTAAGGTTTAGGTTTAGGTTTTATTTATTTTAGTTTAGTTTATTTTAATTTAGGTTTAAGCTAATTTTATTTTTATTTTAGGTTTAGGTTTTTATTTAGTTTTCATTTTATTTTAGGTTTATTTTATTTTTATTTTTTATTTAGTTTTTATTCTATTTAAGTTTTTTTATTCTTCAGTTTATTTTATTTTTTTAGTTTAGTTTAGGTTTTTAGTTATTTTATTTTCGTTTATTTTTATTAGTTTATTTTATTTTAGTTTTAGGTTTAGGTTTAGGTTTTACTTTACATTTTTATTTTATTTCAGACATGAATCTTCGACGAACTCATTCATCATCACGTCGAATGCTATGTCACTGATCTCGTGCTCAAAAGTAGAGAAAAAGAAGACCATCTCTTTGACTTGAGAGTATTTTTCAAACAGTTAAGATAATTTAACCTCAAAATGAACCCCTTGAAGTATGCATTTGGATTAGCTTCATGGAAATTCCTTGGGTTTGTTGGCCGACATCATGGTATCGAAATCGATCTGGATAAGATCAAGGTGATATTAGAAATGCCACTGCCTAAAAGTTTAACTCAGCTAAGATCATTCCAAGGGCAGTTGGCATATCTAAGATGCTTTATATCCAACCTATCGAGAAGATGTCAACCATTCTCAGCTCTTATCAAAATGGATGCCAAGTTCAAGTGGGATGACAAGTGTGAGCATGCCTTCAAAGGCATCAAGCATTACCTGATAACATTGCCAGTTCTACTAGCCCTTATCCTGGGCAAGCCTCTCATACTTTACACTGTTGTGTTAGAAGACTCCTTTGGTGCTTTCTTGGCATAAGCCAATGACAAAGGGAAGAAAAATGCACTCTGCTATCTTAGACGTCGTCTAATCCCTACTAAGGCTATTTATACACCCATTGAGAAGCATTGCCTAGCTTTAATCTTTGCATCCCAAAAGCTACGACACTACATGCTTCCTCATAAGGTGAACTTAATTTCTAAGATCAATCCACTACAATATTTCATGACCAACCTAGTGGATTTCTTAATAACACACTTCTATTGACTTTCCACTTCTTGATCTCCCGATGAATAAATCATGAACTTAGGGATACAAGCATTCACCACTAGGAGATGTACTTTGATGGTGCGGCTTCCTCTCAAAGAAGAGAAAAACCATAATATACTATTCTAAGAAAGCCAAGGGTAGGAATAGTTCTCTTCACTCCGTACTGCAGTGTGATGAGATTCTCATATCATTTGTCTAATCCTTGCACCAACATCGAAACTAGATATGAGTCTCCGATTGCCAGTCTAGAGTTAGACGTTACTCTAAGCATCTAGAGCATTAACATCTTTGATGATTCTTAGCTAGTTATCAACCAAATCACTGGGTCCTATAAGGTTATAAAGCCCAAGCCCTATCACTATCACAAGTACACCATTGAGTTATTAGCCCAAATCCTATAGGTTACCATTTATAATATTCCTCGAGAGAGAACATCATAGTGTATCTTGAGCTAAGCTTGCCAAGGAGTTGGAATGTCCATAGGATGAGTCCATATCAATAAAGGTCCAAAATAGACAATTCTTATCCCTTTTTGATACTGAACTCATCAAAAAGTACTCTCTTGAAGGGGAAATTTCCATTGCCAAGAAGGACGAGGAGTTAGATTGGAGGTAACCATTCATGGATTACCAAAATAAAGTCAAACTACCTCATGAGATGTCCCAAGCCTATTAGATGAAGCAGATAGCACTTTCCAACACTCTTGTGGATGGTGTCTTGTATCGATGATCGTTTGATCATATGTGGTTACATTGTTTAGACAAGCAGGAAGCTCATAAAATTGTGACCCAAGTACACTCAAGATTATGTGGAGTCAACAAATCTAGTCTGAAGATGAAAGGCAAGATCAATAGACTAGGATAATATTGGGCATCGATGATCAAAGATTGTATGGATACTGCTAGGCAAGGCCACCAATGTTAAATACATAGTGGGGCCTACACCAACCACCCAACTATCTACATTGTACATTGGCCTCATGGCCATTCGAGTGTTGGGGTACCAACATAGTGGGTCTTATTGATCCTCCTTCTTCCAAGGGTCATTAGTTCATCTTAGTTGCTACTAACTACTTTTCAAATGGGCGAAGGCAATTTCTGCTCAGAGAGGTCACAGCTCATCATGTGCTCCAATATTTTAGGAACCATATTATATATAATTTTAGATTGTCTTGATGAATTATATCTGATAATGGTACTACATTTAAGAGCACTGAAATCAACAACTTTGCCTAGAGACACAACATAGATTGAAGATATTCTATAATCAACTACCCAAGGGCAAATGGCTTAGTAGAAGCCTTCAATAAAACTCTCATCCAAATATTAAAGAATACACTCGACAACAACAAGCGATAGTGGCATGGTTAGATGAAGCCTTATGTCTGACCATATATAGAACTCCAATCGGTCTCTCTTTTCCTTAGTGTATTGGGTGCGAAGCCATTCTACCATTAGAAATCCAATTCCTATTACTAAGGATAGTTTTGGGTAGCAAGATCACAACAAAGCATAATGCTAAGTTATGATTATAAGAGCTCAAAGGTTTGGAGGAGAGACTCCTACGGGCATGCCAAAATCTCAAGTTGTACAAAGCTAAAATGATTCAAGCTCACAACAAGTTGGACCGTCCTAGACCTTTCAAGTAGAAGAGCTTATATTAGTTCTTGTTGCTTGGTAAGATGGGAGGAAAGTTTGAACCCACTCGGCAAGGCCCTTTTTCCATAGGAAAGTCCTACCAAAGATGATCTTATCAGTTTATTAATCATAAGGGATAGCACTAAATGCTTTCAATCAATGGGATCTACTTAAAGAAATATTATAAATCATGTTTGAAAGCAATTATCAATCAAAATTTTATTACAAATTTAATCTCTTCCATGTTGAAAGTATTCTTATTAGTGAAGCTGCAACGATGTGTTTAGGGTAGGTGTAAGGAACCCACGTAGCATCTTATCCTTCATCAACAAAACACAAACACAAATTATACACAAACATATAAAACAAAGACAAATACTTTTCTCTTGTGCTCCTCTGAGTTGAGATAACACCCCACACTCTCACTTTCATGCTCTAGGGGGTGACGTGCTACCCTGCTAGTGTGTCACCTCAGTGGTCTTCTTAGTTTGGAAGATGTAAATCTGATATACTGACCTTCCTTACTTGGCCACTGCACACTGATAAGTGTCTTGTTAGTTTTGGTAGGCCTTACCACGTAGCCGATAAGCTACCTCATGTTGGCTTTGTTTAGAAGATGTGTGTCTGCTACGCTTTCTTCTTGGATTAGCCTTTGTGCACTGACTAGGTCAAGTATATTTGAGGTTTAGGATAAGTCCCCTAGTGGCTCCTTCCCTCTTAACTGCTTCAAGTCTAGGTCCAGTCCTTCCTCGGGGATCCTCGCTTAGTAGTTTCTCTAGGGTCAGATAGCATATGTCCTATCAGTGATAGACTATCTCGATGATCAATTCTACTTCAAAAGTTGTAAGCCTACTATCTTTCTTTCCAGGTTGATCATTGCACACCGACGGGCACCTTAGGTTTGTTGGTTCTCACTATGGATGGATACACCACTCATGTGATGGAAACACCTTAGGTTGGTTAGTTCTTGCACTTAGAATACACTCAAGGTAGATGTAAGTCTATGCTTTCTCCTTGAGTTGGCACCTATAGGCTATCTTTTCCAAGGCTTAGGATAATGCCCTAGCACCTCTAATGTGACGCGTATTTGGATCACATCCTTTGTGACACCATTTAGATACTACCACGGTTATTATCGGATTGACTTCCCCGTAACCCACTATCATCGGATGTGCGGTTACCCTTGGTCTAGTAAATCTAAGATAAATCACAAATATCCCCTTCTTAGTGTGGTCTCTTGCACACAAATAGGGTCCACACAAACATATAAACAAAATATATATTCACTCGTAGATTAGGAGGATACCTCTAATGGTACTGTTTCCTAAGCATGTATCCTCTTTAAGAAACTGCTAGCAAAACTCCCTATAGGAATCACCTAACTACTCTTGAGTTGATAAAAGTCCCTAGTGGCACTTACTCAGTACTCACCCCTAAGTCGGGTTCAATTTGTTGTTCTACCAAGAGGTCACCCTAACTTGAAAGATGTAGGTTTGCTATGCCTTCTGCCTAGCACAATCATTGCACATCGAAAAGCATCCCATTAGGTTGGCTAGCACTAACCCGCAGCTAGTGGACTATCCATTTCAATTTGTAACCGAAAGGTAGGCCAAGGCTGATATAGCCCCTTCTTAGTGGCTCCATCGCACACCAATAGGGATTATACATTAACTCAAATTAAATTAAACCATTTTTGATTTTCCCCAGTGGAGTTAAATCATAACCTTCTCACCAATGGAGCCTTAAATCATATATAAATAAGTCAAGAATATAAATCAAATTCAAAACCAATCTCCCTAGTAGAACCAAATTAAACCAACTCCCCCAATAGAGTCTAAGTCAAAGAAGTCCAACTAAAGTCTTATCCCCAGTGGATACATCCCCAAATAAATTATGAAATTCAAATCTCCCATAGCCGCTTCTCTAGTGGAAGGTTCATATATGATCCCTAGCCGAGCCCATCTCTAGCAGATATCCCTCCACATCAATTAAAATAGAACAAATTAAAGATAATTCAATCTTAATCATCTATGGATTACAGATTCTTATCCCCAGTCGATCTTCTTTCCACAAATCATATAATTAAATCAAAATCAAACTTATCCCCAGCAAATTTTCTTCTTCTTTGCCATGGACATAGACCACTCACATGTCATGTCCAATGCATATGTGATCCCCTTGTGGATCTCCCTCCATGTCCTTGGCAAGGAATTCTCATCAAATTATATTTGTTTTCTTATGCACACCTTTAATACTTCAACCAAAAGCTTAACAAAGTATTCATTCAAATTACATCATCTTAACATTATAATCAACATTTTATGATTTGTGATGGTGCAAGCTCAAACTAACTATACAATATCATGCTAAAGATATTATAGTGTGAATTAAGACACTATATTATAATATAATATATGATGTTATATTATAATTTTTTATAATATAATATATTGTCTAACATTACTCCTCATTAGAATCACGTAATTGGAACGGATAATAAAGTTTTCTCAAAATATGAATAATGTTCATTTTAAATGTAAAATTATTATTTTTTTTTATCAGAAATGGTACAAAATAGCATAATTTTAGTGTTGCTTCTTGGTGTGAGCCGTGAATTTGGCCAAATTCATCCATCTCAACCTTCAAATTAACATTTTAGTGAGTTTTGACCAAATGTATTATAACAAAAGAAAAACATGCTAAAATGTACAATAACACTTAGTAACACACCACATTCATATATATATGAAGTTATATTTTTATGTACAATATATTTTAATATGCTTCCGTATAATATATTATCTTACAATACACCTTAAAATGAATCACTTTAAACAAAAAATTTATAAAATTTGGTTGAAAAGTGAACATTTATTTTGGATGCAAAATTAAATCCTTTTGATTAAATGACACACCATAGCACACCCCCAATGATGTTCCCTAAAGTTTACCTTAAATTTGGCCAAATCCCATCATCTCATCCTATTAATCAGTACTTTTATGAATTATACCAGTACAAACTCTACTACATCATATTATAACAAACTAAAATATGCTAAACAACAAGTAGTAATGCACAATAGT
Source organism: Cymbidium sinense (assembly GCA_021442155.1). Lineage (NCBI taxonomy): Eukaryota > Viridiplantae > Streptophyta > Magnoliopsida > Asparagales > Orchidaceae > Cymbidium > Cymbidium sinense. The sequence continues at coordinate 48,811 of JAKCPB010000225.1, read as the reverse complement.
ATGTTATAATGCATGATTCTACACTATGTTATGTTATTCTATATTATAAAACACTATGACATATTATATTATATTATATTGCATATCACATCATAATGGATTGCTTAATATAAAAAATCATGAAATTAGTTTAAACATTAAAAACTACAAATTTTAGTTGTATCACTTACATATTTTAAGTTGAAATAATATATTATGTTGCCATGCTCTACCTATTATGAATTTGGCCAAATTTCACCATTTTAAAGTCTCTCTTATGATGCTACAACACATAATATTTATTTGAACATAAAATCTTACTTTTTTAGACTACTGGTGGCACACCTTTGGTACTACAACCTATTTTAGTTCAAATTTAATAAACTTCATCATCATTTATTAAATCAATATTTTTATGATTTATATTAATATAAACTATAGGGCACACCATAATATACTAAAACATTTCAAAACATCTTATAACATTCAAAACACATCACTACATGCCCAAATATATGATGATACATTATACAATATATGGTATTATAATATGATTTAGGGTTAGGGTTTAGGTATTCAAATCTCTAATAGTCAAGAGATAGTCACTTGAAGACATTTTCTTTAACTACCATAACTATATTAGGATTAGGTCATTCTTTAGATCTACTCCCTAATGACATCTTTATTCAAGGTTTAGGTTAGTTTAGTTTAGGTTTAGGGTTTTTAGGGATTAGGGTTTAGGTTTTAGGGTTTAGGGTTTAGGGTTTAGGGTTTAGGTTTTATAGTGGTTTTATGGTTTTAGGGTTTAAGGCTTCATGTTTTAATGTTTAGTGTTTAGGGTTTATGATTTAGGGTTTACGGTTTATGGTTTAAGGTTTGGTGTTTAAGGTTTAGGTTTTAGGCTTAGGGTTTAAGTTTTAGTTTAGGGTTTAGGGTTTAAGGTTTTTTTTTAACAAAGAATAAATTCTTATTCAATATTTATTCTTTTTGATTTAATCAACCAAGTAGCATCCCCAAGATTTCTAAGACACAAGCGATGACATTGATAAAAAATGAGCACCCATAGAGCAAATCAAAAACCCTAGATAAGTAGAACCATCTCTACTATAAATACACTATTCCATAGGCAATAGATTAGATCTATCATTCTACAATTTTTCCAATTTCAAATAAAACTAACACCAACTCTCGAGTAGCGGGATCTGTCATCATATCCCTAATCTCTTCTTCCTCCACCACCATGGCTATAATCTTGGTCGCTCCTCTTGCCTCCATAACCACCACCTCCATATCCACCAGCATCTCCAGATCCCCCACCACCACTACAATAACCACCACCCTCACCTTCACCTCCCTTTGCTAGATCTAGGCCAGCCAGTTGATATGTGATGTTCTGTCAAGGTTACGCCCTTTCTTAGGTTTAGGGTTGGGGTTAATGTTTAGGGGTTAGTTTAGGGCTTAGGATTTGGGGTTTGGGGTTTAAGTTTAGGGTTTAGGTTTTAGGGTTTAGGGTTTAGGGTTAGGGTTTAGGATTTAGGGTTTATGGTTTAGGGTTTAGGGTTTAGAGTTTTAGGGCTTAGGGCATAGGGTTTAGGGTTTAGGGTTTAAGGTTTAGGATTTAAGGTTTATGGATTAGGGTTTAGAGTTTAGGGTTTTTGGTTATATGTTTAGCTTAGTAGGTTTAGGGTTTGTAGTTTAGGGTTAATTTTAGGGTTTAGGGTTTAGGGCTTAAGATTTAGGATTTTGGGTTTACAATTTTTTTTAAAATTAAGTAAACTAGTATATTTAGGTTTATTTTGTTTATTTTATGTTTATTTTAATTTTTGTTTTTATTTAGGTTTATTTTCTATTTTTATTTAGTTTAGTTTATTTATTTTAGATTTATTTATTTTTAGTTTAGGTTTTTTTAGTTTATTATTTAAATTTTGGTCTATTTTTTAGTTGAGTTTTATTTTTATTTATTTTTTAGGTCTGGCTTTTATTTTTTATTTTTATTTTTTATTTTTAGGTTTAGGTTATTTTATTTTTTAGATTTAATTTTTAGGTATTTTACTTTAAGTTTCTTTTTAGGTTTTATTTTTTAGTTTAGGTTTAGGTATATTTTTAGTTTATTTTATTTTATTTTGTATATGTTTAGATTAAGGATTAGATTATTTTAGGTTTACATTTAAGTTTTATTAATTTTAGTTTATTTTATTTTAATTTAGGTTTATTTTATTTTTATTTTAGGTTTAGATTTTTTTTGGTTTAGGGTTTAGGTTTATTTTTTATGTTTAGGTTTCTATTTAGTTTTTATTTTATTTAATTTTAGGTTTATTTTAATTTTATTTTAAGTTTATCTTTTATTTGATTTAGGTTTTTTATTATTCAGTTTAGTTTAAGTTTTCATTTATTTTGTTTTAGTTTAGTTTTATTTTTTATTTTATTTTCTTTTAAAATTTAGGTTTAGGTTTTTTTTATTTTATTTGATTTTATTTTATTATTTTTATTTAGGTTTTTTATTTCTTTTATTTTTCAATTTTATTTGGCTTAGGTTTAGGTTTTTAGCTTTAGGATTTAGGACTTAGGGTTAGTTTAGGGTTTAAGGTTTGAGGTTTAGAGTGTTGGGTTTAGGGTTTAGGTTTTAGGTTTAGGGTTTAAGTTTTAATTTAGGGTTTAAGATTTTTTTTTGAACAGAGAAAAAATTCAGATTCAATATTTTTTCTTTTCAATTTCATCTACCAAGTAGTATCCCAAGTTTTCTAAGACACAAGCGATGATAAAGATAAAAAATGAGCACCCACAGAGTAAATCAAAATCACTAGATAAGTAGAACCATCTCTACTATATAGACACAGTTCTATAAGCAATATATAAGATTAACCATTTTTCAATTTCTCCAGTTCCCATCAGAACCAACTCCTCTGCCTTCGCATTCGCCTCCACTACCGGATCTAGACTAAGCCTAGTTGACGGTGACATTCCTGCCATCAAGGTTTTTCCCATTCTTAGGGTTTAAGTTTATTAGGTTTCAGTGTTTAGGTTTATTTTTTAATTTATTTAGTAACTTTAGGTTTGGGTTTAGGGTTTGGGGTTTTGGGTTAGGGTTTAGGGTTTTAGGTTTTATGCTTTTAGAATTTAAGGTTTAAGGTTAGGGTTTAGGGTTTTAGGGTTAGGGTTTAGGGTTTAGGATTTAGGGTTCAGGGTTTAGGGTTTATTGTTTAGGCTTTAAAGTTTACGGTTTTGAGGGTTTAGGGTTTAGGGTTAGTTTAGGTTGTAGGGTTTATAATTTTTTAGGGATTAAGGTTTAGGTTTAGTTTTTTTGTTTGGGGATTAGGATTTAGGGTTTAGGGTTTAGGGTTTAGGATATTTTTTAAAATTAAGTAAACTGATAGGTTTAAGTTTATTTAGTTTATTTTTTTATTTTACTTTATTTTATTTTTTATTTTTATTTAGGTCTATTTTTTATTTTTATTTAATTTTATTTTTATATTTTAATTTAGGTTTTTTTATTTTAGCTTATTTTTTCAGGTTTAGGTTTAGGTGTATGCATATTTTTTAGTTTAGTTTTATTTTTATTTTATTTTCTATGTCAAAGTTTTTTTTTTAGGTTTAGGTTTCTATTTTTTTATTTTTGGTTTAGGTTTTAGGTTTTTATTTTAGGTTTTATTTTTTAGTTTATTTTATTTTATTTAGTTTAGAGTTTAGATTTAGTTATTTTAGGTTTAGGTTTTATTTATTTTAGTTCAGTTTATTTTAATTTAGGTTAAGGTTTATTTTATTTTTTTATTTTAGGTTCAGGTTTTTTTTTTTAGTTTAGGGTTTATGTTTTATTTTTAGGTTTAGGTTTTTATTTAGTTTTATTTTATTTTATTTTAGGTTTATATTATTTTTATTTTACATTTAATTTTTATTTTATTTGGTTTTTGCATTTTTAAGTTTATTTTATTTTTTTAGTTTTGTTTAGGTTTTTATTTATTTTATTTTAATTTATTTTTTTATTTTCATTTTATTATATTTTTACTTTTAGGTTTAAGTTTAAGCTTAGGTTTAGGTTTTAGTTTGGGTTTTTATTCTATTTTATTTTATTTTATTTTATTTAGGTTTAAGTTTTTATTTTTTTATTTTTTGAGGTTTTATTTAGTTTATGTATTGGTTTTTTTTTTTGTTTTTAGGGTTTAGGGTTTAGGGTTTAGGGTTTGTGGTTTAGAGTTTAGGGTTGTAGGTTTTATGGTTTAGGGTTTAGGGTTTACTGTTTAAGGTTTAGGGTTTAGATTTAAGGGTTAAGGGTTAAGGGTTTAGGGTTTAGGTTTTAGGGTTTAGTGTTTAGGGTTTAGGTTTTAGGGTTTCAGATTTAGGGCTTAGGGTTTTTGGGCTTAGGGTTTAGGGCTTATGTCTTTGGTCTAAGGCTAAGGTTTTAGTTTAGGGTTTAGGGTTTTTAGGTTTTTTAATAGATAATAAATTCAACTTCAACATTTTCTATTTTTGATTTCATTAACCAAGTAACACACTATGTTTTCTACAACACAAGCGATGACATAGATCAAAAAATAAGCATGCATAGAATAAATCAAAATTAGATTATTCTTTTAGGTTAAATAGTTCGGATCTAGCATTCTTCAATTTCTCCGTTCCCATACCACTTTTAGTAGTAGGATTCACCATCATATCCCTGATCTCTCCCTCATCCACCACCACGACTGTAACCTACATCGCTCATTTGGCCTTCATAGCAACCATTGGTGTGACCACCATGTCAATATCCACTAGCACCTCTAGATCTACCACCACCACTTTAATCATTTTCACCTCATCAGATCTAGGTTTTAGGTGATGTTCATAGATTGCCCATTAGGGTTTAACTTTTTGGTTTTAAAGTTTAGGCTTATTTTTTAATTTATTTATTTACTTTAGATTTAAGTTTAGGGTTTGGGGTTTATGGTTAGGTTTTAAGGTTTAGGGTTTATGCTTTTAGGGTTTAGGGTTTAGGGTTTAGGGTTTAGGGTTTTAGGGTTTAGGGTTTAAGGATTGGAGTTTAGGGTTAAGGTTTAGGGTTTAGGGTTTAGGCTTTAGGTTTTAGGGTTTATGATTTTGAGGGTTTAGGGATTATGGTTTAGGGTTTAGGGTTTATGGTTTTTAGGGTTTAAGGTTTATGGTGTAGGATTTTAGGTGTATGGTTTAGTGTTTAAAATTTAGGGTTTAGTCTTAGTTTAGTAGTTTAGGTTACAGGTTTAATTACTTTAGTTTTAGGGTTTAGTATTTAACTTGAGTTTAGAGTTTTAGGTTTAGTTTATGGTTTTGGGTTTAGTTGTTTAGTTTAGGTTAATTTAGTTTAAGTTTAGACTTTAGGGTTTATTTTTTAGGTTTAGGTTTATAGTTTGGGTTAGTTAGGGCTTAGGTTTAGGTTAGTTTAGGGTTTATGGTTTAAGTATAGGTTTTAGGGTTTAGGTTTAGGGTTTTATTAAATTATATGGGGTTGGTTAGTTTAGGGTTTAGGGTTTGTTTTAGGGTTTAGGGTTAGTTTTAGTGTTTGGGTTTTAGGTTTAGGCTTGATTTAGGGTTAAGTATTTAGGTTTGGGTTTAGGTTTTTTTAAATTAAATAAAGTAGGTATAGGTTTATTAGTTTATTTTTTATTTATTCTTTTATTTTTTATTTTATTTAGGTTTATTTTTATTTAAGGTAGTTTATTTATTTTATGTTTATTTATTTTATTTTATGTTTTTAAATTTAGTTTATTTTTTGGTTTAAGTTTAGGTTTCTATTTATTTTTTAGTTTAGTTTTATTTTTATTTTATTTTTTAGGTTTAAGTTTTATTTTTTATTTTTAAGTTTAGGTTTAGGTTTATATTTTATTTTTTTAGGTTTAAGTTTTAGGTTTTTATTTTATGTTTATTTTTAGGTTTTATTTTCAGTTTGGGTTTAGGTTTATTTTTAGTTTATTTTATTTTATTTAGTTTAGGGTTTAGGTTTAGTTTATTTTAGGTTTAGGTTTAGTTCTTATTTATTTTAGTTTATGTTTAGGTTTATTTTATTTTGTTTATTTAGGTTTAGGTTGTTTTTAGCTTAGGGTATAGGTTTTAATTTTTTTTAAATTTTTTGGTCTTATTTTTAGGTTTATTTTTTAGGTTTAGGTTTTTATTTTGTTTTTATTTTATTTTAATTTAAGTTTATTTTATTTTAATTTTACGTTTAGTTTTTATTTAATATAGGTTTTTTTATTTTTAGGTTTATTTTTATTTGTAGTTTAGTTTGTGTTTTTATTTATTTTATTTTATATTTTAATTTATTTTTACGGTTAGGATTACATTGAGGCCTTTTTATTTTATTTGTGTTTATATTTATTTATTTATTTCATTTTTAGGTTATTAGGTCTTTAGGGTTTAGAGTTTAGGGTTTAGGGTTTGGGGTTTAGGGTTTAGGGTTTAAGGTTTGGGGTGTAGACTTTCGGCTTTAGTGTTGTAGGTTTATGGTTTATGGTTTGGGGTTTAGGGTTTAGGGTTTAGGGCTTAGTGTTTTAGGGTTTAGGATTTAGGGTTTACGGTTTAAGGTTTAGGGTTTAGTGATTAGGGTTTTAAAGTTTAGGTTTTAGGGTTTAGGGTTGAAGGTTAGGGTTGTTTTTTAAAATTTTTTCTATTTTTTAAGTTTTATAAAATTCAGTAAACTCGTAGGCATAGATTTATTTTATTTTATTTATTTAGGTTTAATTTTATTTAATTTAATTTTGTTAATGTATTTTAGCTTAATTTATTTTAATTAGGTTTTAGGTTAGGCTTATTTTTTGTTTAGTTTTATTTTTATTTTATTTTTTATGTTTTGGTTTTATTTTTATTTTTAGTTCTAAGTTTAGGTTTTTATTTTATTTTTTTTATCTTTTAGGTTTTTATTTTAGGTTTATTTTTAGGTTTTATTTTTAATTTAGGTTTAGGTTTATTTTTAATTTATTTTATTTTATTTAGGGTTTTGGTTTAGGTTTAGGTTTAGGTTTTATTTATTTTAGTTTAGGTTTATGTCTATTCTACTTTTATTTTAGGTTTATGTTTTTTTTAGTTTAGGGTTTAGGGTTTTTTTATATTTATTTTTAGGTTTAGAATTTTATTTAGTTTTTATTTAATTTTATTTTTGGTTTTTTTATTTTAGGTTTACCCTTTATTTTATTTAGGTATTTTAGTTTTTTTACTTTAGTTTAAATTTTTATTTATTTTATTTTATTTAAGTTTTTATTTTTTCTTTATTTTTTTGGTTTAAGTTTTAGTTTAGGATTTTATTTTATTTAATTTTTCTATTTTATTTTTTTTATTTTATTTTGGTTTAGTTTTTTTTTATTTTATTTATTTTGATTATTTTAGTTTAGGTTTAGGGTTTAGGGCTTAGGGTAAGTTAAGGGTGTAGAATTTAGGGTTCAGGGTTAGTTGAGGGTTTACGGTTTAGGGTTTAGGGTTTATGGTTTAGGGTTTAGGGTTTAGTTTTTAAGGTTTAGGTTTAGAGTTTATAGTTTTAGAGTTTGGGGTTTAAGGTTAAGTGTTTATGGATTTTAGGGTTTAGGGTTTAAGGTTTAGGGTTTAGGTTTTAGGTCTAGGGCTCAAGTTTTAGTTTAGGGCTTTGGATTTTTAGTTTTTCATTTTTTTAATAGAGAACAAATTCAGATTCAACATTTCTTCTTTTTGATTTCATCAACAAAGTAGCATACCAAGTTTTCTAGGAAAAAGTGATGACATAGATAAAAAATGAGCACACATAGAGCAAATTAAAGACCATATATAATTAGAACCGTCTCTACAATAAAAACACAGTTCCATAAGCAGCAGATCAAATCGAACATTCTTTGGTTTCTCGGTTGCCAGAACCACCCGGCCTCTCAGTAGGGATCCACCATCATATATCTCTCCATCCACCACCTATAATCCCAATGGCTCCTCCTCCATAACCACCCACTCAGGCCACCACCTCCACCCGGCACCTCGGACCCTCGGACCCTCCACCACCACGATAATCACCACTTTGCCTTCACCTCCCTTGCAGATCTAGGAGCCTGGTTGGCAGTGATCACAGTCAGGTTACGCATTCTTAGGGTATAGGTTTAGGTTTATTATGTTTTAAGGTTTTGGTTTATTTTTTAATTTATTTAGTTACTTTAGGTTTAGGTATAGGGTTTAGGTTTAGGGTTTAGGGTTTACGATTTAAGGATATGGTTTAGGGTTTAGAGTTTAGGGTGTAGAGTTTAGGGTTTAAGGTTTAGGGTTTAGGATTAGGGTTTAGTGTTTAGGGTTTAGGGTTTAGGGTATAGGGTTTTTTAAGATTTAGGGTTTAGGGTTATAGGTTTAGAGTTGTTGGTTTAGGGTTTAGGGTTTAGTGTTAGCTTTAGGGTTTAGGGTTTAGGATTTAGGGTTTAGGGTTTTTTTTTTAAAATTAACTCATATGTTTAGGTTTATTTATTTTATTCAGTTTATTTTTATTTATTTTATTTTATTTTAACTTTTTATTTTTATTTAGTTTTGTTTATTTATTTTAGTTTATTTTTTACATTTAAGTTTAGGTTTAGGTTTATTATTTAGTTAAGTTTTTTGTTGGTTTAGATTTTATTTTTTATTTTTAAATTTAGGTTTAGGTTTTTATTTTATTTTTTTAGGTTTTGGTTTTAGGTTTATATTTTAAGTTTATATTTTATTTTTTATTTTTTAGTTTTGGTTTATTTTTATTTTTAGTTTATTTTATTATATTTAGTTTAGGATTAGTTTATTTTAGGTTTAAGTTTAGGTTTTGTTTATTTTTGTTTAGTTTATTTTATTTTAGGTTTAGGTTTATTTTATTTTTTTTATTTTATTATTATTTTTGGTTTAGATTTTTATTAGTTTAGGGTTTAGGTTTAGATTTTTATTTAATTTTTATTTTATTTTATTCTTAGGTTTATTTTATTTTTTTAGTTTAGTTTAGGATTTTCTTTATTCTATTATAGATTATTTTTATTTTTTATTTTATTTTTAGGGTTAGGTTTAGTTTTTAGTTTAAGCTTTTTATTTTATTTTATTTTATTTATTTAATTTTAGGTTTTATTTATTTATTTTATTTTTATGTTTTATTTGGTTTAGGCTTAGGTTTTTAGGTTTTTAGGGTTTAGGGTTTAGGGTTAAAGGTTTTAGGATTTAAGTTTTAAAGTTTAGGGTTTAGGGTTAGGGTTTAAGATTTAGGGTTTAGGTTTAGTGTTTAGGCTTTATGGTTCAGGATTTTCAAGGTTTAGGGCTTAGCCTTTAGGGTTAGTTTAGGGCTTAGGGTTTATGGTTCAGGCTTTAGGGTTTAAGGTTTTTAGGGTTTAAGGTTAGTTTAAGGTTTAAGGTATAGGTTCATATGGTTAGGGTTAGGATTTAGGGTTTAGGGTTTAGGGACTAAGGTTTTTTAGGGTTGTAGGTTTAGGGTTAGTTTTATGGTTCAGGGTTTTAGGTTTAGGGTTTAGAATTAGGGTTTATTTCTTTTTAAAAAAAATAAATAGGTTTATTTATTTAGTTTATATATTTTATTTTTTATTTTTTTTTAGTTTATTTTTTAGGTTTAGGTTTAGGTTCATGTTTAATTTTTAGGCTTAGGTTTTTTTTATTTTTAGGTTTAGGTTTTTATTTTATTTTTTTAGATTTAGGTTTTTGGTTTTCATTTTAGGTTTATATTTAGATTTTATTTTTTAGTTTAGGTTTGGGTTTTTTTTTAGTTTATTTTATTTTATTTATTTTACGATTTTGGTTTAGCTTATTTTAGGTTTTCATTTAGGTTTTATTTATTTTAATTTAGGTTTAGGTTTATTTTATTTTATTTATTTTACGTTTAAATTTTATTTATTTTTAGGTTTATTTTTTAGGTTGAGGTTTTTATTTAGTTTTTATTTTATTATATTTTTAAGATTACTTTATTTATTTTTTATGTTTAGTTTTTATTTTATTTAGGTTCATTATTCTTAGGTTTATTTTATTTTTTTAGTTTAGTTTAGGTTTTTATTTTATTTATTTTAGTTTAGTTTTTATTTCTTATTTTATTTTATTTTTAGGTTTACATTTAAGTATTAGTTTAGGTTTTTAGTTTATTTTATTTTATTATTATATTTTGGTTTAGGAATTTTATTTATTTTATTTTTAGGTTTTATTTTGTTTAAGTTTAGGTTTTTAGGTTTTTAGGGTTTAAAGTATAGAGTTTAGGGTTTAAGGTTTAAAGGGTTTAGAGTAAGTTTAGGGTTTTTTTTTTTTTTCATTTTTTTAAATTAAGTAAAATGGTGGTAGGTTTATTTTATTTTTTTTATTATTTTATTTTTTTATTTTTATTTTATTTAGTTAATTTATTTTAGGTTTATTTATTTTAGATTTTTAGGTTTAGATTTAGGTTTAGGTCTTTAGTTTAGTTTCATTTTATTTTATTTTTAGGTTTAGGTTTAATTTTTTTTTTTAGGTTTATGTTTAGGTTTGTATTTTATTTTTTTTTTTTAGGTTGAGGTTTAGGTTTTAGGTTTATTTTAGGTATTATTTTTAGTTTAGCTTTAGGTTTATTTTTTTGTTTATTTTGTTTTATTTAATTTAGGTTTAGGTTTAAGTTTAGTTTATTTTAGGTTTAGGTTTAGGTTTTATTTATTTTAGTTTAGTTTATCTTATTTTAGGTTTTTTATTTTATTTTAGTTTTTTTTTAGATTAGGGTTTAGGTTTTATTTTTTATTTATTTTTAAGTTTATTTTTTTAGGTTTAGGTGTTTATTTAGTTTTTCTTTAATTATATTTTAGGTTTATTTTATTTTTATTTTAGGTTTCATTATTATTTTATTTAGGTTTTTAATTTTTTAGTTTAGTTTAGGTTTTTATTTTTTTATTTTAATTTAGTTTTTAATTTTTTTTTAGGTTTAGGTTTTAATTTATTTTTTTATTTTATTTTATTTTATCATTTTATTTTTGTTTAGGCTTTTTTATTAATTTTATTTTTAGTTTTATTTAGTTTAAGTTTAGGTTTTTAGCTTTTTAGGGTTTAGGGTTTAGGGTTCAGGTTTTAAGTTTTTATTTTAGGTTTATTTTTAGGTTTTATTTTTAAGTTTAAGTTTAAGTTTATTTTTAGTTTATTCTATTTTATATAGTTTCAGGTTTAGGTTTAGCTTATTTTAGATTTAGGTTTAGGTTTTATTTATTTTAGTTTAGTTTATTTTAATTTTGGTTTAGGTTTATTTTATTTTATTTATTTTATTTTTATTTTAGGCTCAGTTTTTATTTTTAGTTTAGGGTTTTGGTTTTATATTTTATTTAGTTTTTTGTTTTATTTTTAAGTTTATTTTTTAAATTTATGTTTTTATTTTATTTTATTTTATTTTTATTTTATGTTAAATTTTTATTTTATTTAGGTTTTTATTCTTAGGTTTAATTTATTTTTTTAGTTTAGTTTAGGTCTTTATTTATTTATTTTTAGTTTATTTTTATTAGTTTATTTTATTTTATTTTTAGGTTTAGGTTTAAGTTTTAGTGTAAGTTTTGATTTTATTTTTGATTTTATTTTATTTAGTTTAGGTTTTTTGAATTATTTTATTTTTAGGTTTAATTTTGTTTAGGTTTAGTTTTTAAGATTTTTAGGGTATAGGGTTTAGGGTTTAGGTTTTAGAGTTTAGTGTTTAGGGTTAGGGTTTAGTGTTTAGGGTTTAGGATTTAGTGTTTAGGCTTTAGTGTGTATGGTTTTTACGGTTTAGGGTTTAGGGTTAGCTTAGGGTTTAGGGTAAGTTTAGGTTTTAAGGTTTAAGGTTTAGTGTTTAGGATTAAGGGTTAAAGGTTTTAAAGTTTAGGGTTTAGGGTTTAGGGTTTAGGGTTTAGGATTTAGAGTTTAGGGTTTAGGGCTTAAGGTTATTTAGGGTTTAGGGTTTAGGGTTTATGGTTTAGTGTTCAAGGTTTAGGGTTCAGGTTTTAGTTTAGGGTTTAAAATTTTTGGTTTATTTTTTTAACAGAGAATAAATTCATATTCAACGTTTCTTCTTTTCAATTTTGTCAACCAGGTAACACACCAAGTTTCCTAAGACACAAGCGATGACATAGATAAAAAATGAGCACGCCTAGAGAAAATCAAATGCTCTAAATAACTAAGTCTCTACTGTAAAGACATAGTTCCAGAAGTAGTAGATCATATTGATCATTCTTTGGTTTCTAGTTCCCATCCAGAACCACCGGCCTCTCTAGTAGCAGGATCCACCATCATAACCCCGATCTCTCGCTCAGCCACCACCACGGCTATAACCTCCATCGCTCCTCCCGCCTCCATAACAACCACTACTTCGACCACCACTTCCATATCAACTAGCAGCTCCAGATCCCCCACCACCACTATGATAATTGCAGCATCTACCTTCTCCTCCATTGCAACATCTAGACTGAGCCTAATTAACGGTGATGTTCTTGTCATCAAGGTTTTGCCCATTCTTAAGTTTCAGGTTTAGGTTTATGATTATTAGGTTTTAGGTTTTAAGTTTAGGGTTTGGGGTTTGGGGTTTAGTTTTTAGGGTTAGGGTTTAGGATTTAGGGTTTAGGGTTTAGGGTTTAGGGTTTTTTAGGGTTTAAGATTTAGTGTTGTAGGTTTAGGGTTTAGCATTTAACGTTTGGGTTTGGGGTTAAGGATTTAGAGTTTATATTTTTTAAAAAAAAATTTAGTGAACTGGTAGGTTTAGGTTTATTTATTTTATTTAGTTTATGTTTAATTCATTTTAGTTTATTTTATTTTTTTGTTTTTATCTAGATTTATTTTTTATTTTTATTTAGTTTAGTTTATTTATTTTAGGCTTATTTATTTTAGTTTAGGTTTTTTGTTTTAGTTTATAATTTAGGTTTAGGTTTAGGATTAAGATTATTTTTTAGTTAAATTTTATTTTTATTTTATTTTTTAGGTTTAGGTTTAGGTTTTTATTTTATTTTTTTAATTTGAGGTTTAAGGTTTTAATTTTAGTTTTACTTTTTGGTTTTTGTTCAGTTTAAGTTTAGGTTTATTTATAGGTTATATTTTTTATTAAGTTTAGTTTTAAGTTTAGTTTTAGTTCTTTTTGGATTAGGTTTAGGTTTTATTTATTTTATTTTAGGTTTAACTTTATTTTATTATGTTTATTTTATATAATATTTTAGGTTTAGGTTTTTTTTATTTTAGGTTTAGGTTTTATTTTTTTTATTTATTTAGGTTTTATTTTGGGTTTAATTTTTAGCTTTAAGGTTTTATTTTTTATTTTATTTTTTTAGGTTTATTTTATTTTACTTTAGGTTTAGTTTTATTTTATTTAGGTTTTTATTCTTAAGGTTTTTTTTGTTAGTTTATTTAGGTTTTATTTATTTTATTTTAGTTTATTATTATTAGTTTTTATATTTAGGTTTAGGTTTAGGTTTAGGTTTTAGTTTAGGATTTTATTTTATTTTATTTTATTATTTTAATTTATTTGTATTTAGGTTTTTTATTTATTTTATTTTTTAGGTTTTATTTTGTTTAGCTTTAAGTTTTTAAGTTTTTAGAGATTAGGGATAGCTTAGGGTTTAGGGTTAGTTTAGGGTTTTGGGTTTTGGGTTTTGGGTTTAGGGTTTAGGATTTAGGGTTAGTTTAGGATTTAGGGTTTAGTGTTTAAGGTTTTAGGGTTTAGGGTTTAGGGTTTAGCATTTTAGGGTTTAGGGTTTAGGGTTTAGTGTTTAGGGTTTAGTGTTAGGTTTTTAGTTTTACAGTTTAGGGTTTAGGGTTTAGGGTTTAGTTATTTAGAGTTCTGATTTAAGGTTTTCTTTCTTAAAAATTAAGTAAACTTATAGGTGTAGGTTTATTTAGCTTGTTTTTTATTTATTTTAGTTTGAATTATTTTTTATTTTTATTTTTATTTAGTTTTATTTTTTTAATTTAGTTTAGTTTATTTATTTTAAGTTTATTTATTTAAGTTTAGGTTTTTTTATTTTAGTTTATTTTTTAGGTTTAGGTTTAAGTTTATGTTTATTTTTTAGTTTAATTTTATTTTTATTTTATTTTTTAGGTTTAGGTTTTTTTTAGGTTTTTGTTTAGGTTTTTACATTATTTTTTTAGTTTTAGGTTTTAAGTTTTATTTTAGGTTTTATTTTTAAGTTTAGGTTTAGGTTTATTTCTAGTTTATTTTATTTTATTTTGTTTAGGTTTATGTTTAGTTTATTTTAGGCTTAGGTTTAGGTTTTATTTATTTTAGTTTAGTTTATTTTAATTTTGGTTTAGGTTTATTTTATTTTGTTTATTTTATTTTTATTTTATGCTTAGTTTTTATTTTTAGTTTAGGGTTTTGGTTTTATATTTTATTTAGTTTTTTGTTTTATTTTTATGTTTATTTTTTAGGTTTATGTTTTTATTTTATTTTATTTTATTTTTATTTTATGTTAAATTTTTATTTTATTTAGGTTTTTATTCTTAGGTTTAATTTATTTTTTTAGTTTAGTTTAGGTCTTTATTTATTTATTTTATTAGTTTATTTTATTTTATTTTAGGTTTAGGTTTAAGTTTTAGTGTAAGTTTTGATTTTATTTTTTGATTTTATTTTATTTAGTTTAGGTTTTGAATTATTATTTTATTTTTAGGTTTAATTTTGTTTAGGTTTAATTTTTAAGGTTTTTAGGGTATAGGGTTTAGGGTTTAGGTTTTAGAGTTTAGTGTTTAGGGTTAGGGTTTAGTGTTTAGGGTTTAGGGTTTAGTGTTTAGGCTTTAGTGTGTATGGTTTTTACGGTTTAGGGTTTAGGGTTAGCTTAGGGTTTAGGGTAAGTTTAGGTTTTAGGGTTTAAGGTTTAATGTTTAGGATTAAGGGTTAAAGGTTTTAAAGTTTAGGGTTTAGGGTTTAGGGTTTAGGGTTTAGGTTAGTTTAGGGTTTAGGATTTAGAGTTTAGGGTTTAGGGCTTAAGGTTATTTAGGGTTTAGGGTTTAGGGTTTATGGTTTAGTGTTCAAGGTTTAGGGTTCAGGTTTTAGTTTAGGGTTTAAAATTTTTGGTTTATTTTTTTAACAGAGAATAAATTCATATTCAACATTTCTTCTTTTGATTTTGTCAACAGTAACACACCAAGTTTTCTAAGACACAGCGATGACATAGATAAATGAAACGCTAGAAAATCAAATGCTCTAAATAACTAAAGCGTCTCTCTTGACATAGTTCAGTAGTAGATCATATTGATCATTCTTTAGTTTCTCTAGTTCCCGAACCTCCACGGCCTCTCTAGTAGCGGGATCCACCATCATATCCCGATCTCTCACCACCACCACTATAACCTCCATCTCCTCAGCCTCCCCAACCCTTGCTTGACCACCACTTCCATATCAACTAGCAGCTCCAGATCCCCCACCACCACTATGATAATTGCAGCCTCTACCTTCTCCTCCATTGCTACATCTAGACTGAGCCTAATTAACGGTGATGTTCTTGTCGTCAAGGTTTTGCCCATTCTTAAGTTTCAGGTTTAGGTTTATGATTATTAGGTTTTAGGTTTTAAGTTTATTATTTAATTTATTTAGTTACTTTAGATATAGGTTTAGGGTTTGGGGTTTAGAGTTTAGTTTTTAGGGTTAGGATTTAGGATTTAGGGTTTAGGGTTTAGGGTTTAGGGTTTTTTAGGGTTTAAGGTTTAGTGTTGTAGGTTTAGGGTTTAGCGTTTAACGTTTGGGTTTGGGGTTAAGGATTTAGAGTTTATATTTTTTTAAAAAAAATTTAGTGAACTGGTAGGTTTAGGTTTATTTATTTTATTTAGTTTATGTTTAATTCATTTTAGTTTATTTTATTTTTTGTTTTTATCTAGATTTATTTTTTATTTTTATTTAGTTTAGTTTATTTATTTTAGGCTTATTTATTTTAGTTTAGGTTTTTTGTTTTAGTTTATAATTTAGGTTTAGGTTTAGGATTAAGATTATTTTTTAATTAAGTTTTATTTTTATTTTATTTTTTAGGTTTAGGTTTTGGTTTTTATTTTATTTTTTTAATTTGAGGTTTAAGGTTTTAATTTTAGTTTTACTTTTTGGTTTTTGTTCAGTTTAAGTTTAGGTTTATTTATAGGTTATATTTTTTATTAAGTTTAGTTTTAAGTTTAGTTTTAGTTCTTTTTGGATTAGGTTTAGGTTTTATTTATTTTATTTTAGGTTTAACTTTATTTTATTATGTTTATTTTATATAATATTTTTAGGTTTAGGTTTTTTTTTTACTTTAAGGTTTAGGTTTTATTTTTTATTTATTTTTAGGTTTTATTTTAAGGTTTAATTTTTTAGCTTTAAGGTTTTATTTAGTTTTTATTTTATTTTTTAGGTTTATTTTATTTTTACTTTAGGTTTAGTTTTTATTTTATTTAGGTTTTTTATTCTTAGGTTTTTTTTGTTAGTTTATTTAGGTTTTATTTATTTTATTTTAGTTTATTATTATTAGTTTTTTTATTTTATATTTAGGTTTAGGTTTAGGTTTAGGTTTTAGTTTAGGATTTTATTTTATTTTATTTTATTATTTTAATTTATTTATATTTAGGTTTTTTATTTATTTTATTTTTTAGGTTTTATTTTGTTTAGCTTTAAGTTTTTAAGTTTTTAGGGATTAGGGATAGCTTAGGGTTTAGGGTTAGTTTAGGGTTTTGGGTTTTGGGTTTTGGGTTTAGGGTTTAGGATTTAGGGTAAGTTTAGGATTTAGGGTTTAGGGTTTAAGGTTTTAGGGTTTAGGGTTTAGGGTTTTTTGGGTTTAGGGTTTAGTTTTAGGGTTTAGTGTTAGGTTTAGGGTTAGTTTTTCAGTTTAGGGTTTAGGGTTTAGGGTTTAGGATTTAGCGTTTAGAGTTTACGGTTTAAGGTTTTTTTTCTTAAAAATTAAGTAAACTTGTAGGTGTAGGTTTATTTAGCTTATTTTTTATTTATTTTAGTTTGAATTATTTTTTATTTTTATTTTTATTTAGGTTTATTTTTTTAATTTAGTTTAGTTTATTTATTTTAGGTTTATTTATTTAAGTTTAGGTTTTTTTATTTTAGTTTATTTTTAGGTTTAGGTTTAAGTTTATGTTTATTTTTTAGTTTAATTTTATTTTTATTTTATTTTTTAGGTTTAGGTTTTTTTTATGTTTTTGTTTAGGTTTTTACATTATTTTTTTAGTTTTAGGTTTTAAGTTTTCTTTTAGGTTTTATTTTTTAGTTTAGGTTTAGGTTTATTTCTAGTTTATCTTATTTTATTTTGTTTAGGTTTATGTTTAGTTTATTTTAGGCTTAGGTTTAGGTTTTATTTATTTTAGTTTAGTTTATTTTAGTTTAGGTTTATGTTTATTTTATTTTACATTTAGGCTTTTTTTGTAGTTTAGGGCTTAGGTTTGATTATTTATTTATTTTTAGGTTTTATTTTTAGGTTTATTTTTTAGGTTTAGATTTTTATTTAGATTTTGTGCCACCATCCTTCAAGATCTTTGATGTCATTGGAAGCCCACGATAACACATTGCACACTTTAGAGCTAGCTATTACAACACCGGTGGTAGCAACACACTCCTCTTCCGCCTTTTCGTTAGCAATCTATTAGTTGTATCATTTGATTGGTACGTCGAACTGGGCAACAGTTCGGTGAAGACTTTTGCTGAGTTGGAGCACCTTTTCATCAAGAGGTTTGCTAGAGCTCAGCAGAGGGTGATTGCAGGAAACCTTATTGTAGAGAAACAAAAACTCAACGAGTCCCTTGTTGATTATATTCTCAGGTGGCGCAACCTAAGCATGAAATGCAAACTATAGCTATCCAAACATCATGCCATTGAGATTCTTCTCAAGAATATCCATTGCCCGATCACCTTCATTCTTTAGGGCTTTACCACTAGAACATTTGAGAAATTAATCAACAAGGTGGCTAGCTTTACAAGAAAGCCAAGCAGTTTTCCTTTCTCGACCAATCATCTAGGTCAAACCCGAGAAGATGTTTGAAGAATCGAGGCGGTTGTGTCGGTGGATGAGGGAAGCATCCAAGTTCAAGTTCAATAGGAGAGATTACGAGTTCGTGACCTCCTTTGACACCTCCTCTTCCACCACCTCATCATACCTACCACACCACAATGACCATTTCCACCACCTCAAGATTTACCAAGCAGGGTATTCATATCGATCACTGTGCTACTTTCCACCTACTGATAAATTGAATAAGCCATATTCATTCAAGAGGGAGATACTTAGAAAAATATTTAAGAATCTCTTAAAGATACTTGACTTTCAGTTACCGGAAGCCTAAGAAGCTAGAGGAAGTGGGCAAGAGCGATGATCTTAGATATTTCCCCAACCAGCACATGTTAGGCCATGTCTTAAAGGATTGTATCACTTTTATGGACTAGCTTGAGTGTAACTACAAGTTGAGAGCCATAGTTATCCCTAAGGAATACTTATTAGAGCAACCATCCAGTTATGTTAAAGTAATCCTTGGGGATACTTATGATCCTCTTAAGACCAAAGAAGTTTAGGATATCTTCCTATCCTAAACTTCTAAGAAGATCATTTTTAAGATCAAGAAGCTTTCCTTGTTGGTGCCTGAAGTAGCTCAAGCCTCCAACACTAATGAAGGCTTGCTAGTTGAAAAGGACAATCCGGGAAGGTGACATCCCAACAACAGCAGTAACTCACCATACTTGCTCTGATAGTCCAAAGAAAACCCACCATCCAGTTCAAGACTCTCCACCATTACGTACCACCTCTCTTCTACTAGCTCCTCTTCTACTAGTAGGAGCGTAGTATCTACTAATAAAGGCACTAAATCCCTTACTCCACTTACTTTGTTTGATTTCTATCATGTACCTCCACCCAAAAAGAAATTAATGAAAAAGGCTGATTCTACTTATATATTGTCTACTTTTGGTGCTCTTGATTTTATTCTTATTGAAAGCTCTCTTAGTCTAAATAAAAATAATAACTCTAGTAGTTCCAATCCTTTCCTTTTTGATTCAGAGCCAGAAAAACCTTCTCTGAATCAATCGAGTTCACCTCTTGAGATTGACTTGGAGTCAACTGACTCTGAGGATGCCATAAGAAAAGTTGTAGGTATGATGAGAGAATTTTCCACAAGCTCATCATTCCAAGAAGTCATTGAAGTCAACTTATGCAGTGGCAATGTTCTACCTCTTATGGTAACACATCAGGATAAGGGTAAGCAAGTCATTGGTTCTAGTGATCATATAGCCCCTCCATAGGATGTTCCACCCTTCGATATACTTATGGAGGACCAAGCCAAAGTTGATTATAATGTCCAAGCTCACCTTAAAAAGTTTTAAGCTAAGTTAAGCACATGGAATGCCCTTATCTTATCAAAAGAGATGAGGGAATCTCTAATCAAGGCCTTACTTGATCTAGAGATATGCTTAGCTCAGCTGATCGCTACTAAAGAGGAGGCATGCCACTTAAAGGACATCTTAGGAATTACATTCAGCGAGGAAGACTTACTCTTAGGGACGACCGAGCACAACCGCCTCTTTATATTATAGTGGATATTGGCAGAAATAGGCTATCCAATGTTCTGGTTGACCCGGGTGTA
Organism: Cymbidium sinense; assembly: GCA_021442155.1. Classification (NCBI taxonomy): domain Eukaryota; kingdom Viridiplantae; phylum Streptophyta; class Magnoliopsida; order Asparagales; family Orchidaceae; genus Cymbidium; species Cymbidium sinense. The sequence goes on along the minus strand of JAKCPB010000225.1, from coordinate 29,374 downwards.
TTATTCAATATTATGAGTCTAAGAACCCATGCCTACTTGAAGATCGACACACCAAACTCAAAAAAGAAAGGATGATGTTGAGAGGATTCAATGAACAATGTGAGAGGGCCTTTTGGTGTTTATTTTGGATTTAGGGGGGGGTGGACACCACGGATCATAGGTGGGGTACTTTTTGAGGTGATCGGGTATAACATTGAGGTATGATGTACTATCTCAAAAGATAAAAAGTATCAACCTATAATAGACTTAATCATGTAATAAGGACTCTTAAGGCATGATGGGTCTACGAATGTACCAGAGAATTTTCTCTCACTTTACATGAATGAATAAAGTAGGGTTTATATTAAACCAAGTTCTTAAGTTCTCTATGGAGGAAAGCCTCCATAGTTAATTATATCTTAGGAAATGAAATTACTTAAGAATACTCTCGATCAAAGTAGACAATTATCATCTAAAAAGATTTTAAGATTAGACTATCAAAGGATTAGATATATTTGGAAAATCAATTTGGAAAGTTCAAGGAGAAGACTTATTTTTGGAATCCAATTAAAATAAGTAGGAAATGCTCATGATATTAGAAAGCCTAGCAAGCATTTCAATCTATCCTTTGATTAGGCTTTATAATTTTAAAGTTTAGGAGATTTATATGTTTTGAGTTGAAATTTAATTAGATTACTAGGGCTTGTAATCCACAAACACAAGGTTGTGGGAATGCCTAAGAGATGAGGATTTACACTCATAGCCTGAAAGAAATAGATAGCTATAAATCATAAATCTAGGGAGGTTTAGTGCGAGCTAAAGCATAACCTAAATCTAAGTGATAGGTGGACATAATGGTAACTTCCAGAAGAGGGAATAAATTGTCCGACTTGACTTATAACTGCCTGAAGTGGTCGCCAGCTAACTTCTCCTATAATTTTAAAACCATATAATCCAATCTTATAAATTGAAAGATAGTTAGGGTATTTATTTAATTAGAAAGAGACTAAAGTCCTAAAAATACTTCATAAGAGACTAGAGCATGAGTGATATGGTATATGACTTAATCCATAGATGCAAAATCCTTTCAAATTTTATTTCATTATAGACACATCATTTTGATAGAGGCTTTATGATTTATTATGCCTAAATGCATGATGAAATAAGATATGGGTCAAATAAACTAGAAGAAGGTGTTCTCCACCATAAGGGATTCCCTCACAAGTCAAGCATTCCTTTATCATGCAAGGATGAAGATCCTTCATGTTCAAGAGAGAAAGAATATGCATGCATGATGTGAAACATACAATCATACAACTAAGGGGTTGCAAAATTGTTTAGTTATCTTATTTATGTCTTCAGCTTTATGATGAGGTTATGAGTTATTTAAAATTTAGTTATGAGTGATTAATTGGGTAGAAAAGTTATTTTTACCTAAGATCCTAATCGTACCCAAGCGACACATTAAAGCATCAATAAATTAAGTAACTATCAAAATCATGCCATCCTAATGCATAATGTAAACATAACATCAAACAATTATATAAACTATCATAAAAGAATAAAAGGTTGGTAGCGAAAGTACCACCATACAACCCAAGAGAGAAAAGATGGGTAGAAGCTCTACCCTTATACAAATATGAATAGAATAATTATAATTGTATTAAATGCTATGGGGTCTTCTTTCTTCATATCTCCATTTCTGATTTGGTTCCTTCTTTAATTTGGATGGTGCTTACTTTAAAGGCATCACATGGCACCCCAAGACAAAGCCTTCTAGCCACTACCCATCCTAATCCCCCATAGCACTAATCTTATTTCCTATTGCAAAAAATACATTTATGTGGGAAAAGTAAATCTAACTACACCTGTAAAAGTAGTGGTTAGCTAAATATACATATAATCCCAAACAGTTGTATTTATAATTTTGACTTAGCACCCTACACATGGGTAACTAAGATCACGTGTCCTAACTTGGATTATACTTAAGGATTTAAGCAACCTGCAAAAAGAGCACTCACATTTATTTTTAAGCAACACTTAAGCATTACCCCTTCTAGCCACTTTCTAAAGAGCTCTACCCTTATACAACATGGAACTAAAATTGGCCTATCATCCAGTCTACGTAGCATACACCCTAACATTCAATCTAAATCAATGCATCATAAAACAAAACATACATCATATCATACACCGTCCTAATTTAGAGCTATAAGTGGTGACTTAATTCTAATGTGTGTATTAAGGCTTGTGTGGTAATTCTTGTTAGGAATTACTTTTGTATTTTCTAAGTGTATAAGGATTTAATTTAACATGAAAGGTTGATTTTACTTGAAGTAGTTTAATTCATTTGAGAATTTGAGTTTTTGTTTTGTTTTATTTCATTTTATTACACATAGAAACTAAGTGTTATAAAGAGAGGAAAAGAGGATTGCCCTCTTTCATCCCTACCTTAAGTCACTTTCTAAAGTATATTAATTTGATTTAGTTCTCTTTATTGAATGTCTTATTAAATGATTTAATTAATCCTAAGTGTATCTATACATGCAACATATTTTAGCACAATTAAATCATTAATGTATGTGTATGTTTCAATTTTATATTTTTATTTTATTAAATTATTTAAACATATTAATTTAAAACTTTATCCAAATTTTTATACAAAAAGGACATAAGAATGAAATTAAATAGGCGTGTACCATTGTTAAACCAGGGAAGTGAGCTAATCAAATGACCTCCTTGAAGCTAGCTAAAGCCTAGTATTCTTGGGATGTCCAGCTTATATACCCATTTACATTCAAACATATGTAAATTTGTATACATGAACATATGAAGTCAGCTCCAAATCATATGGCTAATTAATTTATCCACTTAGTCAATTATGAAAGCATGCAATTTTAATGTCAAATGGGATGTTCATGTACTAATGACATATACATATACATGTACAAAGATATAGGCAAGTACGTGTCATTGTTAAACCATGGAAGTGATGTATTCAAATGACCTCCTTGGGGCTAACATTAGCCTCATATTCCTAGGATGTCCAGACAGTATACTTTCTTTTCTTGGACACACATGGATGTATACATAAATGAGGGAAAGAAAACCATGCAAATATTGTATATTTTTTATTGAATCATTTATATATATGAATTAAAGTTTTATCCAAATTCTAATATTAAAATACATAAGAATGACATCAAATGGGTACGTTCTGTTGATAAACCAAGGAAGTGAGGTAATCAAATGGCCTCCATGGCACTAATTAAAGCCTCATATTCCCGGGATGTCCAGACTATATACCCATTATCATTCAATCTTATATAAATCAACACTTGAATAGAGGAAATATAACTCAACATTCATACACTTAAGATTTAAGCACATGCATTTCTTATGTATTTATAACTAGCATCAAACATAATATATTATTCATTTATAAGCTTTTGAAAAATACATTTGGATTTATAGTGATAATAACCACACATATATTAAAATAAATCAACACATGCAAGTTTACATAAAGGAAATACATTTTATTTTAGTTGATTTTGAAAATATTGATGCATGAATTGAAATGACATACCAAATATAACATGATTGGAAAAAGGATAATGAAATATAAGCATGTGATTCATTCAACCAAACTAGTTCTTAAGGATAATCAAATCAAATAAGATTATTTAATGCAAACCAAAGCTTCATTATTAATTAAGTTTTAGATTTGATTTGATTTAAAGAGGAGAAAACAATAATTAGTTGCTATTTTAAACCCATCCCCCACATTAGTGACTTGATTTAATTTAAGTAAATGTAATTAATTTGATTTTATGGGTTAATTAAGTTGAACCCTTAATTAGATGAATTAATTACCCTTACCTATGTCACCTAAAAGTAATTAACTAAATAATTATGAGCCAACATGATATGCATGGAAAATAAACTTGCAATGATCCTAGGAAATAAAATAGGCCAAATGCAATTGGCTCATGATTATTAGTTAATTAGATTAATGGACTTAATTAATTACTCTTATGGTTTTCCCACACATGTGGACTAGCCATAATTTTATTAAATGCCTTTAGGTTATCAAACACCTAAAGATCTACCCCATGATTTAATTAATCAAGGTCTGATGTGATTATGATTTCAATTTGATTAAGTGATTTAATTAATTGGTTAGATCTTAATAAATTTCATTTTAAAAATGGGTGAAATGAATTTAGGGAAAGGGGTCCCATCCCTATTCCTTAGTTCACTTACTATTGAACAATGATTACTAAAATTAATTAACCAATTTATTACTATTCATGGGATTAATTAATCATTAATTAACTTAAAAGAGTCGTTAAGGTTTAATTAGTCAATTTTCCTAAATAAGTGAGCAATAAATCCAAAGAAAATCATAGGAAGTAGAGATCATCCCATTAAATTAACCCACAAAATTTAAAATTAATTGCTCAAGTAATTAAGGAGTAATTATGCTAATTAATTTTGTAATTAAATTATAATTACTATTTAAAATTAGTTAAGATCATTTTTTATTAATTATCTTTTGAAATACCTTTAAAATGAGTATTTATTTGCATTTTTTTAATGTTTCTATGATTTTATATGATTTTTAGAAGTTTCACCATTAAAAATAATTAAGCTCGATTAAAGCAATCATGTATGCGCATTGATGCGTTCCACATGGTGTCATGGATTCTACTTAAAACTTATCCGACTCTATGCCTACATGGCGGTGATGGAAGCGCTTTCTCATCCACCATCTGATCTAAGATCGAATGGCTATGATTAATCCCATAACTTAATAGGATTAAATCAGATCGATCTAGTGGATCTTATCCCAACCGTCCATTCTGATCAAGTAGAACAGACGTTGTGTGGTCTAATGTCACATATGTATGGTAGAATGGAGCTCATTTTCCATTGCTCACTTGATCCGAGCATACTCAAGTTCGGATCAACTCTAAAAGGATCCCACACCTCCACGACATCGATCGGTGGGGATACAACGGTCAAGATCACATGAAATGCAAGTTTTCTTGAAAAAGCTCCAACCCATTTTTTCTTAAGGATCAGTTTAAGAAGCATACCTCACCGGAGCTCAAGACCGGTGGCTCAAATGATTGAAGAAGCTTCATCTAATGGAGACAAAGATCTTTTTACCAACAATTGGATCAATTCCTTGATGTTCACTTAGAAGGCCTTGAACTGATAAGTTGGAGCTCGACTTTGATTGAAGTCCCACCTTTGATGCTTGGGAAGCTTGGGAGATGATTCATTCTTTCTTGGTGAGGCCTAGGGAAGGTGCGTACAATGTTCATTTGAGTATGATAAATAAATGGGGAAGCTAGGGCAAAAATGGGAGTGTCTTACTTTGGGATTGACGGGAATGGCATTTATCGATTGCGGAATGATTTTGGAGCTAGAATGGCTCAAGAGCTCATTCTGCAGCTGGCTCAGAAATGAGTTTTGTGTGTGTGATAAAATGAGGGGTGTATGCCCCCCACTCTCATCTTGATCGGACAGTGGGATCGAGTTTGGCTTCTAATGGCCATCCGATCATCTTAGGGAGTCATGGGTGGTAGGGAGGAGGTGCGTTGGCTCAACTTGGATGGTTGAAGGTGTGGAGGTGGTTGCCAAGGAGGAATCATGGGTATCCTAAGGGTTTCAAATGCTCCAATGGGGAGGGTGAGGTGATTTAATCTCCCATGGGTCATGGCAGACCCAATCACCCTTTGTGTCAAGTTGGGCAGTGTCCTAGGTGCCTAAGTGGACCATTGGGAGAGTACCAAGTGGCCAAGGAATGGAAATGACCACTTACATGGGTGATTTGTCTCATGTGATGCCCTTGACCCAAGGGTAGAATTATCATTTAGCATTAGATCTAATTTGGGCAGATTTGAAATGAGTGAAGAGTGGGTTATCCCAAACATCATGTCAATTGGAGTTTATTTGGTTAGGTTTGGCTTAATTTGACTCATTTACTTCAAATTGGGTTAGCTTGGGTCAAGTTGAGCAATTGGTCAAACTAGGTCAAACTAAGGGTTGGATCAAGTTCATATGATAATTTGGAATTTTTTGGTTCAATTGGTTTGGTTTAGTTTGGCTTAAATTTGATTTTGGATCATTTGAATTCATTTGGGTCAAATGGATTAAGTTGACCAAATTGGCCAAATTGGATTGGGTTGGGTGTTGGTTTGGGTTTAGTTGACTAATTGATGATGATTGTAGACTTTGGTTTCAATTAATTTGGATTTGGTTTTGATTTAGGCCAACTTGAACCTTTAGTCAATTTAGGCTAAGTAGTCAATTAAGTTCAATTGGGTCCAATCATGGCTTTGGTCAAGTTCAACAATCAATTTGGAATGAACTTGAGCCATTTGTTGCAATCAATGGTTTATATTTTCATTTGACCAATTTGGTCTTTTAGGTCAATTTGGGTCAACATGGGTCAAGAGGGCCAATTGGGTTTGACTCAATTGAAGGTCAAGTCATATTCAAATATTGATTTTGATTTTGGTATGAATCATTAGTTTCAAGGATTTGCTTGGTTGTAATTTGGCTAGTTTGGGTTCATATGGGTTAAGGGTTTGACTTTATCAAATGACCAAGTTGACTTGGTTTGACCTGATTTGTGATAATTGATCAATCTAGGGTGATTAATAATCATGATGGGAGGTTTTGATCAGCTTAGTTCAATCCAATTTTGGTAGGATTAGAACTTGGCTCAAATAGATTAAATTAGCCACTATGGGTCAAGTGGACTAATTTGGTTTAGTTGGCTTCATTTTGGGTTGTGTTTGATTTAGTTGAGTTTATATATGGATTTGGGATTGATATATCAATTCAATTGCAATTGGCTTGGATCCAAACGAGTTTTGGTTCATTTAAACATTTCAAGTCAAGAGGGTTAAGTTAGATTTTACTTGAGTTAATTTTGGTTTGGCTTGATGATTATAGAATTCATTTATATTTGTGAATATGATTGAAGGTAAGATTGATTTATTATAAAATCAATTGAATTTGGGTTTTGGAATGAAGGAATTTGGCTAAGTCCATGGAGTTGGTTCATGTTAGGTTTGGATTTTTTTGGTTTGATTTAGTTTTGATGATTTAAATGTATATTTCATTTAAATTTATGAAGATGATTGATAATATGATTTATTTTTGAGAAAATCAATTGAGTCTGAATTGATTTGGATTAAGATTTGGCCAAGTCCATGGGACAGGCCATTTGGCTTAGAAAGGGTTTTGATTTAATTTGATTTAGTTTTGATCATTTGAATGTTTATTTGATTTATATTTAGGAAGATGATTGACGATATTAATTGATTATGAGAAAACCAATTGATTTTGGATTGATTTTGATCAAGATTTGGCTAACTTCATTTGATAGGTCATATGGCTTAGGAAGGGTTTTATGTTTGGATTTGATCATGGGCTTCAATCATTTGGTTTTATAATTTGGGCTTGGATTTGGATCTAAATTTGATGCTTGAATTGAACTTGAGGTTTGGTTTGAGAAGGTGAACATGGATTGGATTTGGGTTGTAGGGTAGGTGGATTATCCTAATCCCTAAGGCATAATATAATCCTATGGTTACCCCTTCTAAGTATTTAGGCTTAGGTTAAGTGTTTACATATTGTTAGAAGTGTCTTATGATTAGGGAAGTCTTAGTGTCTAGAAGACTCCTAAGTTTAAGGTAAGAATATTGAATCTGCACTCCAAAAGTGAGGTCAATAGGCATTGGGCTCCATAGTGTTGCCCTTGGAGATAGATGATTGGAAGACCCCATGTTTCACATTATATACTGATACATCTTTCAACACTTTGCTTGTGAGACCATGGATACATGAGAACAACATAGTTCCATCCTCTCTACATCAGTGTATGAAGTTTGTGAGATATGGGATCATCTACTATGTTAAAGAAGATCTGAAGCCATTTACAATTCACGAGGTCGGCATATATGAGGATGCGGCTTACTACCTCCCTCAAAATCAACAAGTCTATTCTCATAAACTTGGGCCATGTTTAAAAAAAAGAAAAAGAAAAAGAAAAAGAAAACAAAAAAGAAAATGGAAAAGAAAATAAAAGGGAATAAAACTTGGGCCAGTTTAAAAAAAAGAAAAGAAAAGAAAAAAGAAAACAAAAAAGAAAATGGAAAAGAAAATAAAAGGGAGCGAAAATAAACTTGGAGGAGGAAGTCGATCCTAACATTAAATTCCACCCATACTTTATTACTCCATTCAAACATATAGGTAGGATAACGACCTCCAAAGAGGAAGAGGCCAGTTAGAGGCAATCGGGGGTGAAAACTCTTTATTGGCCACCCAACAGAAGATATGTCCCAACTACCAGGAGTACACCTTCTATCCATATAAACATAGAATCTAGTTCATAGGATGAGTCTTATATGGTTAGCACATCAGGTAGCTCTTCTCAGTAGTAGATTCCCTTGGAGGTGACACTTGAGCTAGATAGCGATGAAGACTTGGCTCCATAGCAAAGCATAACTATATCAAAGTCTATATGTGAAACAGTTAGGCATCAGTTGGGAACCTTAGCTCTAACCCTACTTTCCTCTCAAAAAGTTGAGGGTTTGGTTGTTAAGGAAGCCCCTAAGTCATCCATAGGTGTGAAGATTCAGAGGTTCTTTCTGGTGGCATCATCCTAAAGTCAAGAAGTTGATGTAGAACTTGAGGATGATTCATATAAAGGTTTAATAGAATTACCTTTCGATTAGTACTTCCTTGTGTTCATAATTTAGCAAAGAAAGGGTTAATCCCACATACTTGGTCAAAGCACAAGTCATACTACTTCAAAAAAATATGGAAGAACAAATGCAAAAGCTCTCAATCAAGACTAGGATTGTATAATGGGTCCGGTGATGATGGGATTCTTGAGTCATCATCAATCATTTGGAATCGATAGGTTCTTTTCAAGTCACATTAACTCATATGAGGAGGCTGCTTTGAAACTTAGATGATAGATGATTTTGAAGTCAAGATGCACCGTGTTTGAAGAAGAGATTAAGTCAACCATTGATCGAAATCAACTTAAGGCGAAGAAGAAGATCCATGATCGACATACATCAGTTCTTTATTGAATGAAATTAAAACCAATGACTTAGGCTATTGACTGAGTTTAGGGATTGCTTTGCATAGAGTTATAAAGGGATGCCTAGATTGGCTCCTAATGTAGCAATCCATAAACTAATAATAGAGTCTACTGGTTACCCTATCAAGCAAGCTCCTAGATGCATGTGATTAGACATAAAATAATAGGTCATTTATGAAGTCAAGAAACTAATCGATGTTGGCTTCATCTAGGAAGAAAAATACCCTACCTAGTTATCCAGCATCATCCTAGTTAAGAAAATGAATTGCCAAATTCATATATACTTCAATTTAGAGATTTAAATAAGGCTTGTAGAAAAGATGAATTTTTACTACCAATTCTAGAGCTGGTGGTAGACATTGCCTCATCTCATACAATCCTCTTATTCATGGATGGCTCATCTAGAAATAACCAAATAAAGATGGCCCCTAAAGATAAAAGAAACACTACTTTTAGAACCCCCAATCAGAATCTATTACTATAAGGTCATGTCTTCAACCTTAAAAATGCTCGTGTTATAAACCAGTGGCCTATGACTCGAATCTTCGATGAACTCATTCATCATTAAGTCGAGTGCTATGTCAATGATCTCGTGGTCAAAAGTAGAGAAAAGGAAGACATCTCTTTGACTTGAGAGTAGTTTTCAAACAGTTAAGAAAATTTATCCTCAAAATGAACCCACTGAAGTGTGCATTTGGAGTACTTCAAGGAAATTCTTTGGGTTTGTTGTCTGACACTAGGGGTCAAATCAATCAGAAGAAGATTAAAAAAAGTTTAACTCAATGCAGATCATTCTAAGGGTGGTTGGAGAATCTAAGTTGCTTTATATCCAACCTATCGAGAAGATGTCAGCCATTCTCAGCACTTGTCAAAATGAATGCCAAGTTCAAGTGGGATGATACTTATGAGCATGCCTTCGAATACATCAAGCATTACCTGATGATGCCACCAATTTTAGCTCATCACAGCAACTCATACTTTACTGCTACTAGATGACTCCTTGGTGCTTTGTTGGCCCAAATGATGAAGGAAGGAAAATGTACTCTACTACCTCAACCATCATTTAATCCCTCAGGCTAATTATCCACCCATTGAAGCATTTCTTAGCTTTAATCATTGCATCCCAAAAGCTACAGACTACATGCTTCCTCATAAAGTGAACTTAATCTCTAGGATCAATCCACTACAATATCTCATGACACAACTGATGTTATCCGGACGGTTGGCACGATGGTCTATGATCCTCTCATAGTTTGACATTACCTTCATATCCCTTAATGCAGTGAAAGGAAAAGCGCTTGTGGATTTCTTAGCAGGACACCTACTTCCTGCTAACTCTCTACTTAGTGATGATCTCCTTGATGAACAAATCATGAATTTAGGGGATACTAGCATTCACTGGAGAGATGTACATTGATGGCTTCCTCTCAAGAGGAGAAGAACCACAATCTACTATTCGAAAAGGTAGGGGTAGAATAGTTCTCTTAACTCCATCATGATGTGATGAGATTCATATCATCATTAATCCTTGCAATAATAATGAAGTCAAATATGAGGCTTTGATTGCCGGTCTAGAGTTAGTTGTTACTCTAAGCATCCATAATATCAACATCTTCAGGGATTCTCAACTAGTTATCAACCAAATTGTTGGGTCCTATTAGGTTATAAAGCTCAAGCTCCATCACTATCACAAGTACACCATGGAGTTGTTGGCTCAAATCCTAGATATTACCATTTATAAGATTCCTTCATGAGAGAACACCATAGCGTATGCTTTAGCCAAGCTTTCCAAGGAGTTGGCAGGTATAAAGGATGAGTCCATATCAATAGAGGTCAAAAATAGTCAAGTCTTATCCCTTATTGATATTGAACTCATCAAAAAGTACTCTCTTAAATGGGAGGTTACCATTGTCAAGAAGGATGAGGAGTTAGATTGGAGGAAACCATACATAGATTACCTAAATAAAGGCTAACTATCTCAAGAGAAGTCCCAAGTCCATCAGATGAAATAAAAAGCACTTTTCTATGCTCTTTTGGATGATGTATTATACTAGCAATCTTTCAATCAAATGTGGTTATGTTGTTTAGACAAACACGAAGATTATAAGATCGTGGCTAAGGTACACACATGATTATGTGGAGCCAATCGGTCAAGATGGAAGCCAAAATCAAGAGACTAGGATACTGGCCATCAATGATCAAAGATTGCATGGATCGATAGGCGATGCCACCAATGTCAAATAGGTGTGGTCCTACACTAACCACCCATTCTACATCCTATGTTGGCTCATCCATTAGTGTTGGGGTACCAACATAGTGTGTCAGATTAATCCTCTTTCTTCAAGGGTCATCGATTCATCTTCTAGTACTTTTGCAAATGGGCAGGTGATTTCACTCAGAGGATAGCGGTGTTATTTACAATTTTTTAGGAACCATATCATTATATAGGTTGAGTGCCTTGATGAATTATATCGATAATAATGCGCATTCAAAACCAAGATCAACAACTTTGCTCGAAGACACATAGATTGGAGATATTCTACCATCAACTACCAAGGGCAAAGCGTAAGCCTTCAACAAAACTATCATCTAAATCTGAAGAAGACTCACAATAAGTGATAATGGCATGAGCAATTAGTTGAAGCCTTGTGGGCTACCACCATATAGAACTCCAACTCACTCCTTTCTCTTTTAGTTTATGGGACCAAAGATGTTCTACCATTAGAGTCCAACTTCCATCACTAAGGATAGTTGAAGGTAGTAAGATCACATAGTAATGCGGTTAGAAGAGATCAAGGTTTGGAGGAGAGCGAGTATGCTAAAACTTGAGTTGTACAAAGCTAAAATGATTCAAGCTTATAAGTTGGTCCATCTAGAGCTTTTCTAGGAGCTTATTTTAGTTCTAAGGACACTGGTTGTTGCCCATCAAGATGGGAGGCAAGTTTGAACCCACTTAGGAAGGCCCTTTTGCCATAGAGAAGGCATATTGAAGAGGATCTTATTACATTATTAATCATAAGGGAGAGCTCCCAATGCTTCCAATCAATGTGCTCTACTTAAATATTATAAATCATGTTTGAAAATAATTATCATCAATGAAAATTCTATTTTGAATTCAATCTGTTCCATGCTGAAAGTATTTTTATTTATAAATCCCTCATGATGTGTTCAAGGTAGGTGTAAGGAACGGCGGTGTTATCCTTCATCGACACAACACACAAAATACACACAAACATATAAAATAAATACATATCTTTTTATTCTGGCTACTCTAAGTTGAGATAACACCCAAGCGGCACTCACTCTATGCTTCGTCGGTGATATCTTTCGTTGTTATTATGTCAACCTAGTGGTCTTCTTGCTTTAGAGGATGTAAGTAAGCTACACTTTTCTTCTTTAGGCACTACACACTGATGAGTGCCTTGTTTGTTTGGTAGGACTTACTATGTGGTCGGTAAGCTACCTCATGTTGGTTTCATTTAAGAGGATGTGAGTCAACTATAGTTTATTCTTGAATTAGCCATTGTGCACTATCTGGGTCAAGTATATTTGAGGTTTAGGATAAGTCCCCTAGTGGCTCCTTCCCTCTTTATTGCTTCAAGTCTGGGTCAAGTCCTTACTCAGGGCTCCCCACTTAGTAGTCGCTCTAGGTCAGATAGCATCTGTGCCGCTGATGATAGACTATCTCGATGATCAGTTTTTCTTAGAAAGATGTAAGCCTACATGCTTTCTTTCCATATTGATCATTGCACCTAAGGTTGGTTGGTTCTGACTATGTTGATGGATACGCCACTCATGCTGACGGATACACTTTAGGTTGGTTGGTTATCACACCTTAGGATACACCACTCATGGCAGATGTAAGTCTGCTATGCTTTTTCCTTGAGTTGGCCACCGATTACACCTATAGGCTTTCTTTTAGGGCTCAGGATAATGCCCTAGCTTTCTATGGGCACTATATTTGGATCACATCCTTTGCAACATTTAGACACTACAGTTACTATCGGATTAAATAGTAACCACCCATGGTTGGAGAATTCTATCTTGTGAATGTGCATATTTTCACTTGGTCAGTAAATCAGATAGGTCAAGGTACATAGCCCTTCTCAATGTGGTCCCTCACACCAATAGGGTCCATGTAAATATATAAATAAAAATATATTCACTTGTGGATTAGGAGGACACCCTTACCTTTTCCCAGCGCATCCTATCTTTAAGGTAGTGTCAAAAACTCCTTATAGGAATTGACTTGAGTTGATATAAGTCCTGGCATTCACTTTAGTCTCCCTAAGTCGGGTTCTATTTGTTGTGCTACCAATTAGTGGCTATTCCTACTTTAGAAGATGTAAGTGTGCTACCTTCTTCCTAGCATTTGCACCAAAGGCAACCCCAGGTTCCTACACTGGTAGTAGACTATCCTTTGGATTTATAAATCGAGATAGGATAAGTCGATATAGCCCTTCTCGGTGGGTCCATGCACAATATAGTCCATAAATTAAATATATCAAATTTGATGCTCACATCTCCAATGGATATGCCCTCAATTTGAAATCAAAAACTAACAAACCATATCAAATAACATGAAATTAAGATAAAATTAATCGACTACTTTTGAGTTGATATAAGTCCCCGGTCATTCACTTAGTATCATCTAAGCGTTTGATTTGTTTGCATCCGTCACCCGGTGGTTATTCCTCACTTTGGAAGATATAATTCTACTTCTGCCTTCTTCTAGAATAGTCATTTACTCACGAAGGCAACCCAAAGTTGGCTAGCTCTACTCCCAGATTAGACTATCCCTTTGGATTTATAAACAGGTAGGTCAAGGATATAGCCCCTTCTTAGTGGGCCCATCACATACTTGGTCCATACATTAACTCAGTTAAATTAAACCGATCTAGTTTTCCAGTGGAGTTAAATCACACCCTTCTCCTTAGTGGAGCCCCAAATCATATATAAACATGTCAAGCTAACAAATCAAATTCAAAACCAACCTCCCTAGTGGAGGCAAATTAAACTAACCCCCCTGTTAGAGCTAAATCAAAGAAATCCAATCAAACTCTTACTCCCATCGGATACATCCCCAAACAAATCTATGAAATCAAACTCAAATCCAAATCCCCAGCAAATAGCCTGAATCTTCTTCCCTAGTGGAAGGTTCACATACTTGATCCCTAGCAAACTCGAGCCCATATATCAAGCAGATGTGCCCCCACATCAATTAAATAAAAAATAAATTAAAAATTCATTGATCTTAATCCCTGGATTATAGATTCTTATCGATCTTTTTTCCATAAAGCATATAATCAAATCAAATTCAAACCTTATCCTCAATAGATTTTCTTCTATGCCTCGACATAGACCCTCACATGTCATCATGTCATGTGTGTGATTCTAGTTGATCTCCTCCATGTCCTTGACATGGAATTCTCATCAAATCTTATTTCTTCTCTTATGCACACCTTTAATACTTCAACCAAAATCAACAATGTATTATTCAAATTACATCATCTTAACATTGTAATCAACATTTTATGATTTGTGATGGTGCAAGCTCAAACTATCAATACAATATCATGCTCAACATATTAGGGTTTTAGAATTAACACAATATATTATATTATAATATATGATGCTATATTATAATTTATTATAATATAATATAATGTCTAACGTTAGACCTTATTAGAATCACTTAAAAGGAACAAATAACAAAATTTTCATAAAATATGAATAATGTTCATTTTGGAGGTAAAATTGTTATTTTTCTATTAGAAATGATACAAAATAGCAAACTTTTGGTGTTGCTTCTTGGTTTATGCTATGAATTTAGCCAAATTCTTCCATCTCAACCTTCAAATTAACATTTATGTGAGTTTTGACCCAATGTATCATAACAAAAGTAAAACATACTAAAATGTAGAATAGCAGTTAGTAACACACCACCACATTCATATATATGTGAAGTTATATTGTTATGTATATTATATTTTAATATGCTTTCATATAATATATTATCCTACATTACACCATAAAATGAATCACTCTAAGCAAAAAAATTATAAAATTTGTTTGAAAAATGAACATTTATTTTGGATGCAAAATTCCATTCTTTTGATTAAACAACATAGCATAGCACACCCCCAATGATGTTCCCTAAAGCTTACCTTAAATTTGGCCAAATCCCATCATCTTAGCCTATATATCAATATTTTTATGAATTATACCAGTACAAACTCTACTACATCATACTATAACAAACTAAATATGCTAAAAAACAAGTAGTAATACACAATAGTATGCTATAATGCATGATCTTTACTATGTTATGGCATCCTATATTATAATACACTATAACATATTATATTATATTATATTTTCACATCACAAGGGATTGCTTAAGATAAAAATCATAAAATTAGTCTAAATAATAAAAACTATATATTTTAGTCATATCACTTACATATTTTAAATTGAAACAATATATTATGATTCCATGCTTTTTTATTATTTTGGCCAAATTCCACCATTTTAAAGTCTAAATCAACATTTTTATAAATAATGCTAGTGTAGGCTCAACTGCATGATTGTAAAATACTAAAAGAATTTAAAATGTGCAGAATAATATATTATGATATATGATGCTATACTATGCTACAACATATAATATTTATTTTGAACATAAAATCTTACTTTTTTTACTACAAGTGGCATAGCACCTTTGGTACTACAACTAATTCCACTTCAAATTTAGCAAATTTCATCATCTAATTTATTAAATCAATATTTTTATGATTTATATTAATATAGACTATAGGGCATAATATCATCATCTAAAACATTTCAGAACATCTTATAACATCCAAAACACATCTACATGCTCAAATATATGATACTATATAATATATGGTATTATAATATGATTTAGGTTTAGGGTTTAGGGTATTCAAATCTCTAATAGTCAAGGAAAGTCTCTTGAAGACATTTTCTTTAGCTACCATAACTATGTTAGGATTAAGTCATTCTTTGGATTTACCTAATGACATCTTTATTCAAAGTTTAAAGTTTAGGTTTAGGGTTAGTATAAGGTTTAGGGTTTAGGGTTAGTTTAGGGTTTAGGGTTTAGGTTTAATTTAGTGTTTAGGGTTTTGGTCTAGTTTAGGAAGGGTTTAATGTTTGGGGTTTAGGGTTTAGGGTTAGGGTTTTGGGATTAGGGTTTATGGTTTTAGGGTTTTAGGGTTTAGGGTTTGGGGTTTGAGTTTAAGGTTTAGGGTTTAGGATTTAATTTTAGGGTTTAGGGTTTTAGTTTAATGTTATGGTTTAGGGTTTTAGGGTTTTAGTTTAGGGTTTAGGTTTAGGGTTAGGGCTTAGGTTTATGGTTTATGGTTTATGGTTTAAGTTTTAGTTTAGTGTTTAGGGTTTAGAGTTTTATGTTTAGGGTTTAAGGTTTCTTTTAATAGAGAATAAATTCAAATTCAACATTTCTTCTATTCATTTTCATAAACCAAGTAGCATCCCAAGTTTTCTAAGACACAAGCGATGACATAGATAAAAAATGAGGACTAAATAAATCAAAACTAGATAAGTAGAATCATCTACTATAAAGACATAATCCCATAAGTAGTAGTCGATTGACCATTATTTAGTTTACGGTTCCCATCAGAATAACCCGCCTCTTGAGTAGTGGGATCCATCATATCCCGATCTTTCCACCAGCCACACAGCAACCTCCATCGCTCCTCCTTTCCATTATCACCACGCTCGACCACCACCTCCACATCCATAAGCACCTCTAGATCCCCACCACCACTATGATAACCATCCTTCATCATTAAATCTAGATTGAGCCCAATTGATGATGTTCCATCAAGGTTACGCCATTCTTAGGGTTTAGGATTAGCTTAGGGTTGTATCTTTAGGGTTGTAGGTATAAGCTTTAGGGTCTAGAGATAGTTCTAGCATTTAGGGTTTAGGGTTTAGGATTTAGAGTTTAGGGTTTAGGGTAGGTTTATGTAGATTATTTATTATTTATTTTAGTTTTTTTTTTAATTTTTATTTAGGTCAATTTTTTATTTTTATTTAGGTTAATTTTTTATTCTTATTTAGTTTGGTTTATTTATTTTAAGTTTATTTATTTTAGTTTAGGTTTTTTTTTATTATTTTAGGTTTAGGTTTAGGCTGATTATTTTTTTCAGTTTAGTTTTATTTTATTTAATTTTTTAGGTTTAGGTTTTATTTTTTATTTTTAGTTTTAGGTTTAGGTTTTTATTTTCTTTTTCTAGGTTTAGGTTTAAATTTTTTATTTTAGGTTTATTTTTTGGTTTTATTTGTTAGTTTAGGTTTAGGTTTATTTTTAGTTTATTCTATTTATTTAGTTTAGGGTTTAAGGTTTAGTTTATTTTAGGTTTAAGTTTAGGTTTTATTTATTTTAGTTTAGTTTATTTTAGTTTAGGTTTGGTTTATTTTTTTATTTTAGGTTAGGTTTTTTTTTTAGTTTAGGTTTAGGTTATATTTATTTTAGGTTTATTTTAAGTTTAGATTTTTATTTAGTTTTATTTTAGCTTTATTTTTTATGTTTAGTTTTATTTTATTTAGTTTTTTTTTATTTAGGTTATTTTATTTTTTTAGTTTAGTTTAGGTTTTTTATTTTATTTTAGTTTAGTTTTATTTTATTTTATTATATTTTAGGTTTAGGTTTAGGTTTATGTTTAGGTTTTAGTTTAGGTTTTATTTTATTTTATTTTTGTTTTATTAGGTTTATATTTTTTCTTTATTTATTTTTAGGTTTTATTTAGTTTAGGTTTAGGTTTTTTAGGTTTTAGGGTTTTAGGGTTTAGGTTTAAGGTTTTATAATTTAGGGTTTGGGGTTTAGAGTTATAGATTTTATGGTTTAGGGTTCTAGGTGTAGGGTTTATGGTTTAGGGTTTAGAGTTTTTTATTTTTATTTCTTTTTATTTTTAATTTTTTTTAAATTAAGTAAACTGACAGGTTTATGTTTACTTAGTTTATTTAGTTCAATTTTTATTTATTTTAGTTTATTTAATTTTTATTTTTATTTAGGATTATTTTTATTTTTATTTAGTTTAGTTTATTCATTCTAGGTTTTATTATTTTAGTTTATTTAGTAGGTTGGGTTTAGGTTTAGGTTTATTTTTTAGTTTAGTTTTATTTTATTTATTTTTTAGGTTTAAATTTTTTTATTTATTTTTTAGGTTTAGGTTTAGGTTTTTTATTTATTTTTTAGGTTTAGCTTTTAGGTTTTTTATTTTAAGTTCATTTTCAGGTATTATTTTTTTGTTTAGGTTTAGGCTTATTTTTAGTTTATTTTATTTTATTTAGTTTAGTTCTAGGTTCAGATTTAGTTTACTTTAGGTTCAAGTTTAGGTTTTATTTATTTTAGTTTAGTTTATCTTAGTTTAGTTTATTTTATTTTATTTTAAGTTCATTTTTTTAAGTTTAGGGTATATGTTTTATTTTTATTTATTTTTAGGTTTATTTTTTGGTTTAGGTTTTTTTAGTTTTAATTTATTATATTTTTTATTTTAGGTTTAGTTTTTATTTTATTTAGTCTTTTTTTTTTTTTTAGTTTAGTTTAGGTTTTCATTTATTTTATTTTATTTTAGTTTTTATTTTTTATTTTATTTTTTTTAGTTAAGGTTTATGTTTTTATTTTATTTTATTTTATAGGTTTAGGTTTAGGGTTTAGGGTTTAGGGTTAGGGTTTATGGTTTAGAGTTTATGGTTAGGGTTTTGGTTTATTTTAGGCTTTGGGTTTTAGGTTTAGGGTATAGGGTATTTAGCAAGATTAAGGGTTAGTTTGGGTTTAGGGTTTAAGCTTTAGAGTTTAGGGTAACTTTTAGGGTTTATGGTTTAGGGTTAGTTTAGGGTTTAGGGTTTTGAGTTTTAGGGTTTAGAGTTTAAGGTTAGGGTTAATGTTTAAGGTTTAGGGTGTAGGATTTAAGGTTTAGGGTTAGCTTAGGGTTTAGGGTTTAGGATTTAGGGTTTTATTTTTTTATTATTTTTTATTTTTTTATTTTATTATAGGGCCTAATTTTTATTTTTTTATTTTAGGTTTAGGTTTATTTTTTAGGTTTATTTTTATATTGATTTATCTTTAAGTTTAGGTTTATTTTTATTATATTTTTATTTTTAGGTTTAGCTTTAGGTTTATTTATTTAGTTTAGTTTAGTTTATTTTTGGTTTATTTTATTTTTTTTAGCTTATTTTATTTTCACTATATTTATTTTGGATTTTTAGTTTATTTTTATTTATTTTTAGTTAGGTTTTGATTTTAGTTTAGCTTATTTATTTTAGTTTAGTTTATTTAGTTTATTATTTTTATCTAAGTTTATTTTATTTTTGGGTTTATTTTTTATTTTAATTTTAGTTTATTTTATTTATTTTAGTGTTCATTTAGTTTTTTTAGTTTATTAATTTTATTATATTTTATTTTAGTTTATTTAGGTTTAGGTTTAGGTTTAGGTTTATTTATTTAGTTTAGTTTATTTAGTTTTTTTTTTTTATTTTTATGTTTGATTTAATTTGGGTTTATTTTTTTTATTTAGTTATTTCAATTAATTTATTTTATTTTTATTTTATTGGTTTATTTTTGGTTTATTTTATTTTTATCTTATTTTATTTATTTTAATTTTAGGTTTATTTATTTTTTATTTTAGTTTATTTTATTTATTTTAATTTTAATTTCTTTATGTAGTTTAGTTTAGGTTTAGGTTTAGGGTTGTTATTTTTATTTGTTTTTTATTTTTAATTTAGTTTATTATTTATTTAGGTTAATTTTATATTATTTTATGCTTATTTTATTTATTTAGTTTAGGTTTAGGTTTATTTATTTATTTTAGTTTATTTTATTTTAGATTATTTATTTATTTTATTTTTATTTTAGTTTTATTTAGGCTAGGTTTTATTTTTAAATTTATTTTATTTAATATATTTTATTTTAGGTATATTTTACTTTTAATTTAGTTTAGTTTAGTTTTTTTATTTTTATTTGTATTTTTGGTTTTAGGTTTATTTTTATTTAGTTTATTTTTATTTTATTTCCCTAATTTATTTTAGGTTTAGGTTTAATTTTATTAGTTTATTTTATTTTTTTAATTTAGGTTTTTTCTTGTTCATATTTTAAGTTAATTTTAATTTTATTTTTTATTTATTTATTTTAGTTTAGTTTATTTAATTTATTTTAGGTTAAGGTTTTATTTTTAAGTTTAGGTTTATTTTACTTTATTTGTATTTTTAGGTTTATTTAGTTTACTTAATTTCTTTATATTTTAGTTTATTTTTATTTGTTTAATGTTAGTTTATTTTATTTAGTTTAGGTTTAGATTTATTTAGTTTAGTTTAGGTTTTAGCTTTAGGTTTAGGATTAGGTTTATTTAGTTTTTTTTAGTTTTTTTAGTTTATTTTATTTTTTAGTTTATTTAGGTTTAGGTTTAGGTTAAGGTTCATTTTTATTATTATTTTATTTAGTTTATTTAGTTTAGTTTAGTTTATTTATTTATTTTATTTAGTTTATTTATTTATTTTTATTTAGTTTAGTTTTGTTTACTTTATTTAGTTTAGTTTAGTTTAATTTATTTTATTTTATTTTATTTTATTTATTTTTTATTTAGTTTATTTTATTGTTTATTTAGGTATATTTAGTTTATTTTAGTTTATTTATTTACTTAAGTTTATTTATTTTTAGTTTATTTTAATTTAGTTTAGGTTTTTTATTTAGTTTAGTTTATTTAGGTTTATTTAGTTTAGTTTAGTTTATTTAGGTTTTTTTAGTTTATTTATTTTATTTTATTTTCATTTAGTTTATATTAGGTTTATTTATTTAGCTTAGTTTATTTATTTTTAGTTTATTTTATTTTATTGTATTTTAGTTTAGGTTTAAGTTTATTTCTTTATTTATTCAATTTAGTTTAGGTTTATTTTAGGTCTAGGTTTAGGTTTAAGTTTTGCTTTATTTTTATTTTAGTATATTTTATTTAGTTTATTAATTTATTTAGGTTTTCATTTTTTATTTTTTAGTTTATTTATATTTTAGTTTAGGTTTAGATTTTGGTTTAAGTTTATTAATATTTGGTTTATTTTTTTTATTTCATATAGGTTTAATTTCAACTTATTATTTATTTTGATTTATTTTATTTATTATATTTTTTTAGTTTAGGTTTATTTATTGTTTAAATTTATTTTTTTAAATTAGTTTTATATTTTTATTTAGTTTAGTTATATTTTATATTTTAATTTTTAGTTTATTTTTTATGTTTTAGTTTAGTTTAGTTTATTTATTATTTTTAGTTTAGGTTTTATTTATTTCATTTTAGTTTATTTATTTTAATTAATTTAATTTATTTTTATTTAGTTTTTATTTAGGTTTAGGTTTAAGTTTATTTATTTTATTTTGTTTAGTTTAATTTATTTATAGCTTATTTTTCTTTATTTAGTTTATTTTATAGTCTATTTAATTTAAGTTTAGGTTTATTTATTTTAGGTTTAGTTTTATTTTATTTAGTTTATGTTTAGTTTAGGTTTAGGTTTAGATTTACTTTATTTAGTTTAGTTTATTTTTAGCTTTATTTTATTTAGGTTTATGTTAATCTTATTTAGGTTTATTCTATTTATTTTAGTTTATTTATAGATTTTAGTTTATTTATTTATTTATTTATTTTAGTTTATTTCTTATTTTAGTTTATTTTTATTTATGTTTAGGTTTATTTATTTTATTTAGTTATTTATTTATTTTTATTTTATTTAGTTTGTTTTATTTATTTATTTTATTTTATTTTAATTTATATATTTTCTTTTATTTATTTAGTTTAGGTTTGATTTTAGTTTATTTATTTTATTTTTACTTTTAGTTTATTTTTAATTTAGTTTATTTAGTTTTGTTTAGTTTTTTTGTATTTAATTTTAGGGCTTATTTATTATTTTATTTTAGTTTATTTTATTTATTTTTATTTTAATTTTTTTATTTAGTTTAGTTTAGGTTTAGGTTTAGGGTTATTATTTTTATTTGTTTTATTTTTAATTTAGTTCATTCTATTTATTTAGGTTTGTTTTATATTCTTTTATGTTTATTTTATTTATTTAGTTTAGGTTTAGGTTTATTTAATTATTTTAGTTTATTTTTATTTTATATTATTTATTTATTTTATTTTTATTTTAGTTTATTTAGACTCTAGATTTTATTTTTTAAATTTATTTTATTTAATATATTTTTATTTTAGGTTTATTTTACTTTTTTTTAATCTAGTTTAGTTTTGTTTTTTATTTTATTTGTATTTAGTTTTTTAGGTTTATTTTTATTTATTTTGTTTTTATTTTATTTAGTTAATTTATTTTAAGTTTAGGTTTAAGTTTATTAGTTTATTTTATTTTTTTAATTTAGGTTTTTTTCTTGTTCTTATTTTAAGTTAATTTTATTTTTATTATTTATTTATTTATTTATTTATTTTAGTTTAGTTTATTTAATTTATTTTAAGTTAGGTTTTATTTTTTAAGTTTAGATTTATTTTACTTTATTTACATTTATTATATTTTAGGTTTATTTAGTTTATTTAGTATTTATTTAGTTTACTTAATTTCTTTATTTTTTTAGTTTATTTTTATTTGTTTCATTTTAGTCTATTTTATTTAGTTTAGTTTAGGTTTATTTATAGTTTAGGTTTTAGCTTTAGGTTTAGCTTTATTTTTATTATTATTTTATTTAATTTATTTAGTTTAGTTTAGTTTAGTTTATTTATTTTATTTAGTTTATTTATTTATTTTTATTTAGTTTAGTTTTGTTTACTTTATTTAGTTTAGTTTAGTTTATTTTATTTATTTTTTATTTAGTTTATTTTATTATTTATTTAGGTATATTTAGTTTATTTTAGTTTATTTTAATTTAGTTTAGGTTTTTTATTTAGTTTAGTTTATTTAGGTTTATTTAGTTTAGTTTAGTTTATTTAGATTTATTTAGTCTATTTATTTTACTTTATTTTCATTTAGTTTATTTTAGGTGTATTTATTTAGCTTAGTTTATTTTATTTTATTTTATTTTAGTTTAGGTTTAAGCTTATTTCTTTATTTATTAAGTTTAGTTTAGATTTATTTTAGGTTTAGGTTTAGGTTTAGGTTTTTATTTTATATTTATTTTAGTATATTTTATTTAGTTTATTAATTTATTTAGGTTTTTATTTTTATTTTTTTAGTTTATTATATTTTAGTTTAGGTTTAGGTTTTGGTTTAAGTTTAATATTATTATTTCAAGTTTATTTTTTTTATTTAGATAGGTTTAATTTCAAATTATTA
Source organism: Cymbidium sinense (assembly GCA_021442155.1). NCBI lineage: Eukaryota > Viridiplantae > Streptophyta > Magnoliopsida > Asparagales > Orchidaceae > Cymbidium > Cymbidium sinense. Next base: position 5,961 of record JAKCPB010000225.1, on the reverse strand, counting down.
TTTATTTTGATTTATTTTATTTATTATATTTTTTTAGTTTAGGTTTATTTATTGTTTAAATTTATTTTTTTATGTTAGTTTTTTATTTTTTATTTAGTTTATTTTATTTTTTTTTATATTTTAATTTTTAGTTTATTTTTTTATGTTTTTAGTTTAGTTTAGTTTATTTATTTTAGTTTAGATTTTATTTCTTTTTTAGTTTATTTATTTTAATTAATTAATTTTATTTTTAGTTTAGTTTTTGTTTAGGTTTAGGTTTAAGTTTATTTATTTTATTTTGTTTAGGTTAATTTATTTATAGCTTATTTTGGTTTTTTTAGTTTATTTTTTTATCTATTTATTTTAAGTTCAGGTTTTATTTATTTTAGGTTTAGTTTTATTTTATTTAGTTTATGTTTTGTTTAGGTTTAGTTTTAGATTTATTTTATTTAGTTTAGTTTATCTGGTTTATTTTATTTAGGTTTATGTTAATCTTATTTAGGTTTATTTTATTTATTTAGGTTTATTTATCTATTTTAGTTTATTTATTTATATTTTTAGTTTATTTCTTATTTTAGTTTATTTTTTATTTATGTTTAGGTTTATTTATTTTATTTAATTATTTCTTTATTTTTTATTTAATTTAGTTTATTTTATTTATTTACTTTATTTTATTTTAATTTATTTATTTTCTTTTATTTATTTAATTTATTTTTTATTACTTATTTAGGTTTATTCAGTTTCTTTTAGGTTTAGGTTTATTTATTTTCAATTTAGTTTATTTTTAGTTTAGTTTATTTTGGTTTATTTCTTTATGTTTATGTTTTTTAGTTATTTATCCTAGGTTTATTTATTTATATATTTTATTTAGTTTAGTTTATTTATTTTATTTATTTAGATTATTTTTTATATTTTAGGTTTATTTATTTATTTTTACATTTACTTATTATATTTTATTTATTTATTTTATTATATTTAGTTTATTTTAGTTTATTTAGTTTAGGTTTTTATTTAGTTTATTTTTATTTTTATTTATTTGGGTTTATGATTATTTATTTTTAGTTTATTTTAGGTTTAGTTTTATTTAGTTTATTTAATTTAGGTTTTTGTTTTATTTTTTATTTTATTTTAGTTTAGTTTAGTTTAGTTTAGTGTATTTAATTAATTTTAGTTTATTTTATTTATTTATTTAGTTTATCTATTTTATTTATTTATTCAGATTATTTTTTTATTTAGTTTCATTATTTTGGTTTATTTTTTATGTTATTATTTTATGGTTAGGTTGAGGTTTAGTTTATTTTAATTAGTTTAGTTTTTCTAGTATTATGGTTTAGGCTTTATTTTATTTGATTTTTTTAGGTTTGTTTATTTTTTATGCTTATTTATTTTTATTTATTTAGTTTAGTTTTATTTTATTTATTTTATTTTATTTTATTTATTTTAATTTATTTTTATTTATTTGGTTTTGGTTCATTTTATTTATTTAGTTTATTTATTTTACTTTATTTTTGTTTATGTATTTTACTTATTTTTTATTTATTTAGTTTATTTTAGGTTTATTTTAGTTTATGTTTATTTATTTATTTTTAATTAAGTTTAGTTTATTTATTTAGTTTATTTTAGTGTTGTATTATAATTTAGGTTTATTTTTATTTTTTGTAGTTTAGTTTATTTATTTTAGTTTAGGTTTTTTTTGTAGTTCATTATTTAGGTTTAGGTTTAGGTTTATGTTTACTTTTATTTTATTTTTTTAGGTTTAGGTTTTATTTTATATTTTTAGGTTTAGGTTTAGCTTTTGTTTTTTTTAGTATTAGGTTTTAGCATTTTATTTTAGGTTCATTTTTAGCATATTTTATTTAATTTAGTTCAGGGTTTAGGTTTAGTTTATTTTAGGTTTAGGTATTGGTTTTATTTATTTAGTTTAGTTTATTTTTGTTTAGGTTTAGGTTTATTTTATTTTGTTTATTTTAGGTTTAGTTTTTTTTTTTTGGTTTAGGCTTTAAGATTTATTTTTTTATTAGATTTTATTTTTAAGTTTATTTTTTAAGTTTAGGTTTTTATTTAGTTTTTGATTTTTATTTTATGTTTATTTTATTTTTATTTTATGTTTAGTTTTTATTTTATTTATGTTTTTATTTTTTTTAATTTGGTTTTGGTTTTAATTTATTTTATTTTACTTTAGTTTTTATTTTTTATTTATTTTATTTTTAAGGTTAGGTTTAGGTTTTACTTTAGGTTTTTATTTTATTTTATTTTTTAGGTTTAGGTTTAGGGTTTAGCATTTTATAATTTTGGGTTTATGGTTAGGATTTAGGGTTTAGGGTTTAGGGTTTAGGGTTTAGTCTTTAGGGTTTAGGGTTTTTAGGGTTTAGCGTATAGGGTATAGGGTTAGCTTTGGATTTAGAGTTAGTTTACGGTTTAGTGTTTAGGATTTAGGGTTTAGGGTTTTTAGGGTTTAGGCTTTATGGTTTAGGGTTAGTTTAGGGTTTAGGGTTAGTTTAGGGTTTAGGATTTTTTAAAGTTTAGGGATTATTTTTTAATTTTTTTTTATTTTTTAAAATTTTTTAAATTTTAGGTTTATTTTTTTTATTTATATTATTATTTTAGGTTTAGTTTTGTTTTTTAAGTTTATTTTTATATTATTTTATTTTTAGGTTTAGGTTAATTTTTATTTTATTTTTATTTTTAGGTTAAGGTTTATTTAGTTATTTAGTTTAGTTTAGTTTATTTTTAGGTTTATTTAATTATAGTTTGGCATATTTTATTTTTACTTTATTAATTTAGGTTTATTTAGCTTATTTTTATTTAGGTTTAGGCTATAATTTAGTTTATTTATTTTAGTTTAGTTTATTTTTTATTTCATTTTAATTTATTTAGTTTATTAACTTTTATTTAGGTTTATTTTATTTTTAGGTTAATTTTTTTTATTATTATTTTACTTTATTTTTTTATTTTGGGGTTTATTTAGTTAAGTTTGATTTAGTTTAGTTGATTTACTTATTTAATTTTTATTTTTAAAATTTATTTATTTATTTATTTATTTAATTAATAATTTTATTTTATTTTATTTTTATTTATTTAGGTTTAAGTTTAGGTTTGTTTTGGTTTATTTATTTAGTTTAGGTTTATTTTTTTAATTTAGTTTATTTTATTTTATTTATTTATTTATTTTATTTATTCTAGGTTTATGTGCTTTTTATTTTATCTTATTTATTTTATGTTTAGGGTTGGATTATTTATTTTTAAGTTTATTTTAGTTTATTTTATCTATTATTATTTATATAGTTTAGTTTAGGTTTAGGCTTATTTAGTTAATTTTTATTTAGTTTATTTATTTTTATATATTTAGTTTTTTTTTAATTTAGTTTAGTTTAGGTTTTTTATTTTCATTTATTTTATTTAATATTTAGTTTATTCTATTTATTTATTTATTTAAGTTTATTCAATTTTATTTTATGTTTATTTTTTGATTTATTTAGTTTAGGTTTAAGTTTATTTATTTATTTTGTTTATTTTTATTTTAGTTTATATATTTATTTTATTTATTTATTTATTTTATTTTACTTTATTTATGTTTTTTGTTTTATTTTTTAGGTATATTTTTTATTTCTTTTTATTTTAGGTTTATTTTTATCTAGTTTAGGTTTATTTAGTTTAGTTTAGTTTAGTTTTATTTTTATTATAGTTTAGGTTTAGGTTTATTGAGTTTATGTTTAATTACTTTATTTTTAATTATTTAGTTTATTTTTTATTTATTTTTATGTTTATTTTAGTTTATTTAGTTGTTTATTTAGTTTATATATTGTTTATTTATTTTAATTTAGTTTAGGTTTAGGTTGTAGGTTTAGGGTTTAGGGTTTAGGGTTGTAGGTTTAGGGTTATAGGTTTAGGGTTTAGGGTTAGGGTTAGTTTTACAGTTTAGTGTTTAAGATTTAGGGTTTTTAGGTTTTTAGGATTTAGGGTTAAAGGTTAAAGGTTTTTGGGTTTAGGGATTTATGATTTAGTGTTTTAGGGTTTAGTGTTTTAGGGTTTTGTGTTTAGGGTTAAGGTTTATGGTTTGGGTGTAGTGTTTTGGCACTAGGGTTTAGGGTTTTTAGGGTTTAGGATTTAGGGTTTTTTAGGGTTTAGTGTTTAGGATTTAACATTTAGGGTTGTAAGTTTAAGGTTTAGGGTTAATTTTAGAGTTTAGGGTTTTTTATTTTAGTTTAGGTTTTATTTATTTTATTTTTAGGTTTTATTTACTTTAGGTTTAGGTTTTTAGATTTTTAGGGTTTTGGGTTTAAGGTTTATGGTTTATGATTTAGGTTTTAGGGTTTAGGGTTTAGGTTTAGTTAGGTTAGGATTAGGGAGCATTTAGTGTTTACACGTTCTGGTTCTTAGGGTTTAGGGTTTAAGGTTTAGAGTATGCTTAAGGTTTAGGGTTAATTTAGGGTTTAGGGTTTAAGGTTTAGGGTTTAGGATTTTTAAGGTTTAAAGTTAATTTAGGGTTTAGGGTTTAGGTTTTATGGTTTAGGGTTTAATGTTTAGGGCTAAGGTTAGGGTTTAAGGTTTAGGGTTTAGGGTTTAGGGTTAAGGGTTTAAGGTTAATTTGGGATTTAGGGTTTAGGGTTGAGGGTTTCGTGTTTAGGGTTTAGGCTTTAGGGTTTGGGCTTTAGGATTTAGGGTTTATGATTTAGTGTTAAGGGTTTTAAGGTTTAGGGTTTAGGGTTTAGGGTTTCAGGTTATGGTTTATTTTTATTTTTATTTTCTATTTTATTTTATTTAAACTAAGTAAACTAGTATGTTTAGGTTTATTTAGTTTATTTTATATTTTATTTTGATTTATGTTTTTTTTAATTTTTATTTAATTTAATTTATTTATTTTAGGTTTATTTATTTTAGTTTAGGTTTTTTATTTTAGTTTATTTTTTAGGTTTAGGTTTAGGTTTATTTTTTAGCTTAGTTTTATTTTTATTTTATTTTTCAGGTTTAGGTTTTTGTTTTTTATTTTAAGGATTAGGTTTAGCTTTTTATTTTATTTTATTAGGTTTAGCTTTTAGGTTTTTATTTTAGGTTTATTTAAGGTTTTATTTTTTAGTTTAGGTTTAGGTTTATTTTTATTTTAATTTATTTTATTTAGTTTAGGTTGAGATTTAGGTTTAGTTTATTTTAGGTTTGGGTTTAGGTTTAGGTTTAGGTTTTATTTATTTTTGTTTAGCTAATTTTAGTTTAGGTTTAGGTTTATTTTATTTTTATTTTTGGTTTAGGTTTTATTTTAGTTTAGGGTTTAGATTTTATTTTTTATTTATTTTTAGGTTTTAGTTTTAGATTTATTATCTAGATTTAAGTTTTTATTTAGTTTTATTTTAGGTTTATTCAATTTTTATTTTATGTTTATTTTTTTTATTTTATTTAGGTTTTTTATTTTTTAGTTTAGTTTAGGTTTTTATTTATTTTCTTTTAGTTAAGTTTTTATTTATTTTTTATTTTCTTTTTTAAGTTTAGGTTTAAGTTTAGGTTTAGGTTTAAGTTTGTGTTTTTATTTTAATTTATTTTTATTTATTTTGGTTTAGATTTTTTATATTTTTTTATTTTTAGGTTTTATTTAGTTGAGGTTTAGGTTTTTATCATTTTAGGTTTAAGGTTTAGGGTACGTTTTGGGTTTTTGGTTATTTTTAATAGAGAACAAATTTAGAATGAACATTTATTCTTTTCAATTTCATCAACCAAGTAACACAGTAAGTTTTCTATCGATTTCATCAACCAAGTAACACACCAAGTTCTCTAAGACACAAGCAATGACATAGATAAAAAATGAGCATGCATAGAGCTAATAAGAAAACCCTAGAAAACTAGAACCGTCTCTACTGTAAAGGCACAATTCCATTAGCAGCAGATCAGATTGACCATTCTGTAGTTTCTCTAGTTCCCATTAGAACTAACCTGGCCTCTTGAGTAGTGGGATCCACCATAATATCCCCAATCTCTCCCACCACCACCGCC